>LPNX010493672.1:57895-101958 GCA_001517045.1 Pseudotsuga menziesii | reverse complement strand
ATATATATATATATATATATATATATATATATTGATACATTTCAATGTGTAGAGAAAAAAGCAACTAGATGAGGCACTAATTAGTGTGTTGCAAATATCACCGATTTCTCCTGATATTTCTGAATTTTTCTGAGTTTTTTAGGTCGACGATGTTTCTGATACTTTATTAGTTTTTTAGGTCCAAGTTTATGATTGCAGATGCAATCTACAAAATGAAACCATGGAGTAAGAATACACAAAATCTCTGTATAAGAGTATATAGCTGATATTTGTCATCATTCTTGAGCATAGAAAGAGCCAAACAAAGGCCATGCTAGTTTTCACAAATAGGTTTCCAGGTTAAAATCTGTGTTATTTCTGTGTATGTAATTGATGCTTCACAATTGGTTTTCTTCCTCATTTCAATTACAGTTTGCAAGCAATATTTTAATATACAGTCACAATTAATTTGCGATGAAATAGCAAACAAAGAGAAACATTATAAGTTTCTGCAAAAATAATTAAGGTCCATACTGGTGAAAAGACTCAGCCATAGGCTGAGTGATTATAGATCAGAACCAAGGACCACCTCTGCATGGTTTATCTTTACCTAGTTTTATTTCAAAGAGGAATGAAAAAAATTCTTTTCCTCAATAGAAGTGGCTTACCCTTCACTGGGTAAGTAGGGTTCCCAGCCCAATAGAGCTGAATCCAAGCCTCAAGACTATGAAGGCTGATTATTTTAAATGCTAATGCTAATATACGTTAAGATTTAGTATAAATTGTAAGCACTATATGTGAATAAAAATACCATCAACTACTAAGCCATACCAACAGATATATGTATTTTATGTACTCGAACTAGTGTTCCAAGAAAACAAAGAAACTATGAAGGACAAACAAAGAGCACAAAAAAATAGAGAAACCTTACCAAGTTGCTTATATATATATTTGTTGATACATTTCAATGTGTAGAGAAAAAAGAAACTAGATGAGGCACTAATTAGTGTGTTCCAAATATCACCAATTTCTCCTAATATTTTTGAATTTTTCTGAGTTTTTTAGGTTGACGATGTTTCTAATACTTTCTTAGTTTTTTAGGTACAAGTTTATGATTGCAAATATTTTCCGATAATTTATGCTATTGTCCCCAATATTTCCAATAAGTTTGTTTCCTGCCCCTTGGAAACATATTCCCCAAAAGGATATTTGAAACATAATTTACTAATTATTCTCTACATTCAAAACACAATACAAATAGTTAAAATTATTCCTTACCTCTTCCTCAACTTTCTAGAGATTGCAATATCTTATGTATGGATGATGGGACAATTATTGATGAGGAGGTTATGCAATTTGATATCTTTAGTCAATTATGGGATAATATACTGCACATTGATATTTATATGCATCGAGCTATAGAGATATTTGTGTGTTGGTTTAGAAATCATTTTGGCTAGTTGGGAGTTCTATAAATCTATGGAGGTTTTCATTTCCAGTAATGCATGGCGTTTTGATTTACTGTTCATATTTCTAATTGATTATATAGGTGCATTATTATTATGGTTTATTGGGAGTAGGTTCTTGGATGATGCATGGAATCTCATAGATATGTATTCTTTAGGCATGTTATATATGATTGGGTACTAAATGTGTTTAAATTTAAATTTTGTTTGGATTATGGTTTTATTGCAAATACAAGGACTGAAAACATGAAACCCTAATAGGAAAACATGAAGCTCAAAACCTGATCGACTGAGACCTCAGATATATAATGGCATGATGTATAATACTATAAGTTTAGTGTCCAATATATAAACATATTTTCCATTCTAGGTTTGTTGGAATAAGCATAATGTGATACTTATTATGAGATAAGCATGTTATAAGCATTATGCTCATTGACAAATCTTGTCTTTCATAGATGTTGTGGGGATTCCATGAGAGTTTTGATTATGATTATACAATGAAGTACATATTGATGACATCACTAGTATATGACTGGAATGTGGAAATTATCATGGGTAAAATATTGGATGTTAACTTCATTGACTGCTTAGGCATGCTTACTTATGAAGTAATGTATGTGGAATCCCATTAAAAAAAAAACGTCTTATAGTTGACAAGGAGTGAATATCTTGAAAACCAATAATGGTAGAGTCTCCTTAGACTGGAGGTGTTGGTCAATGTGTTGTGTTTCTTTTCCTTACTATATTGCTTTACCTGAGTGTATAGTGCATATTTGAGAATGAAAAGGTAGCAGTTGTGTCTAGTATTTTAAGTATCTATGTTCATGACCATCGTGTTAGTGATTGCTCAGTCATAATCACTTATGCAGCGATGTGTGTAGATTTCGATGCAAAACACCCCGTAGCAAGATCTCAATCCTTTCCTAAAATTGATGGATTATAGTTGACAAGTAGTGGAGATCTTGAAAACCCGGGCTCTCCTTAGAATGAATTTGTCAGTTGATGTGCCATGCTGCTCTTCTATACGTATATTGTCAACCATGGGGTGCTTTATTTACTTGAGCACATAAAACATATTTGAGGGTGAAAAAGTAGCAAGTGTGTTTAGCATCTATGGTGTCAAGAAGTGGTCTTATTTCATGAGGTGGTGCATTTGCAATGATACTTAAAAATGTTGGAACTGCACATAAGTGGGTGACTTTGTGCTCAGCAATGGCATCAAATATGTATTTTGCATTTACACTTTTGTAACAAATACTGGTGCTTGTGTAGTTATGACCCATGGAAATCCCCAAACGTTACAATAAAACATGGGTGTTGTCCACAAGTAAACATGCTTAGACTTCATTTCCCATGCTAAAACAATACCAATTGTATTGAGATAGGAACCTCTATGACTGTACACAACACCTTTAGGACTAGACATGG
Source organism: Pseudotsuga menziesii (assembly GCA_001517045.1). Taxonomy (NCBI): domain Eukaryota; kingdom Viridiplantae; phylum Streptophyta; class Pinopsida; order Pinales; family Pinaceae; genus Pseudotsuga; species Pseudotsuga menziesii. The sequence goes on along the minus strand of LPNX010493672.1, from coordinate 99,082 downwards.
TTCCTGATGTGTAGTTTAATGAGATAACTTCCCATTCATCTTCAGGCTAGCGAGTCTCAAAATTTGGATCTTCACTTATCAAAAGCTTTTCATAATCAAGAAAATATTTATGATCTTCATTCAAAGAATATTCTCTAGATTTTTCCAGTTCATGGATCACAATAATTAATGGTAATTCCTATCTCACCTAAGAAAGGTTCCTAACTGCTACCATTGTAACTTCCAAGAATTGGTAATCCACAAACACCACCTTGGCTTCTGAATGCTTCAAAATGAGAGACATTGTGTGTGCATCATGTCTAATATTTAGAGTGTTGAGCAATTCCCCTAGCATTGGTACTCCAAAGTGCATTTCATATGTGGTTGGTACATTCGGGGCCACTACAACAACTTGTCATATGTATGGATTGTTTAAACTTTAAATTCTCTAACAATTGACACAATTTCAGTTAAATGAAATTTTGATGATTTTAAGGTATATACGAAAAAGACTTCACTAAGAAACATATTGTAAATAGAAAGGTTACAGGATCAATTTCTGAAAAATTATATTTTCCAAACTTTAGGAATAACCAAACATCACTCCTATGATCACTATGATAGTTGCTCCTATGATTACTATTCACTCAGCAGTACTTTTTTTGTTTTCCTTTTCAGAGAGGATAAATTATACAATGTATTCTAACAATTTTTACTTGAGGAGAAAGGTCTACCACTAGTTTCCTTGGACATTTGCAACATTGGTAGAGAAAAGAAAGGTCTTGGGCTGACTAGTATTCATGCAGAAAGGGTTGCATTGGCTATGAAGTGGATTGTTATAGCCCTCACATGATTATGGATTTAAGGGTAATTTGGGATTTGTGATGTTGTTTTAGGGTTAGTTTTCTTCAAAATGAATGGTTTAACACATTGAAAAAAGAATATGGAAAACCGAGGAACTTAATTAGGAATTTTAGGGAATAATACGACCATTCTTGTCCATTTTTTTGTTAATATTCAGACTAGTTAATATTCAGATTGGAATAAGACTCACTTATGGAGTTGTGGTTCAGCAATCGAGGTGGCAACTTTCAAGGACACCCACTAAGGCACAATTCCTTGAAATCATATGAATACATGATTGGGGCTAGGTGCTCATTCTAGAATATTTTGATGGTTCACCCATCAAGTTTTGTGATGAGGACATTTGTAATACTAATTATATTCTTTGAGATTAAAAGAAGAACTTTAAAAATTAAGTAGAAACTATGAACTTATTCGCTAAGTTTTCTAGCATGATTTGGAACTATTTTGATTGTTGGTAGCATATTGAAGGGTTCTTTGAAGACTTCCTTGATTAGTGAAACAACATTCTTAAGGATAACCTATGTGATAATTAAGGGAAGTTGTTAGTTCTTCTCAAAAGCAGGCAGAGTTGAAGGATTTTGTTTGGTGCACCTTTTAAAGTCAAACCAGTCAAAAAATTGGTAATGTGAATAAACCATAGTAACATGGCATGCCATAGTTTATTGAACAACAATACAATAGTAGATGGAAGAGTTGATGCATTAATTGCATTGAAGATATCATTTTGGGGAAACTGGAGAGAAAATTGAAGGTATTTGTTTTCAACTTTGGATTTACATGAGAAAGAGGATGAGGTATTCCTCATGGGGAGAGTCATTTATAATGGAATCTACACAAAATAACTGGATTTAAATTTGAATAGAAGAAGGTCAATGGTAGGCTTGAGTATTACTAAAATAGCACTCAAGGACAGACTTGGATGACTAAATCTTACTTGCAAGAGAACCATGTTCTGAATCGTAATACTATTAAAGTTCTCAAGTCTTATTTTGGTCTAGGTGTTCCATGTACCCTTGCTAGTCAGTGGTGATCAATGTATATGAATTTGAGTTCGTGTTTTAGGTACAAATAGATTCTACATTGTACTTTTTTGTTGTAACGTTGATTATTTGAGCTACATTACCTTCATGCAACTTATTTTAAGATTGATGGTTTGATATTTATCTCTTACATTGTATCTTTCTTGTATGTGACAGCAAATGACGTTGGAATTTGAGAAAGTTGGGACTAGGAGTTATCTCTTCACATAGATAGTTTCCTAACATTAAATGATAAATAAATAATTTGAAAACACTTTCGCTAAGTAATAATGGGCTCATTCAAGTACATGAAACCATGTTGGTGTTTAGAACGAATATCTTGAAAAAAAATTATGGTTTGTTTATTGCTTTTGTTTGAAGCATTTTGTCGATTTTTGAAGTTTGTGTGTATTTTGGTTGAATATTATGTTAAGTACTTTGAGTGCTTATATTTCTCATTCGATGCTTGATTTAACCCTTTGTTGTAGCTTGAATCAAGGTTGGTTTTAGGGTTTGAGAAAATATTTATTTATTGACTTTTAGTTGCATGAATTAATTGTCTTCAATTTTTCAATTCTTTTACGCTGATTGTATATTTTCTTTGTAAATAGTTATTGTTATTCAAAAAAATAAACGATCTCTACATAGCTAAGTGAAGAGAAAAATGGTCTATGCACTAGGTTCCTATGCATTGATCGTAGGATACCTATTGGCACAAGACCAACATTCATCTAATGTAATAATCAATTAGCATAATTACAATGTGTAATTGTATTAGCCTCCATGTCCATAATTGGCTAGTGGAGGACAAGATCGAGCATAATGTATTATTCTATAAATTTATCATTTTGTCAAGATTTAGGTCCCCACCTGTCCACTAGACCATTAAGGGATGAGATAACAAGTGGAGTCCCCACTTGCCCTGAATCTAGTCAGTGCAGTTGTGTTTCACTGACACCTTCCAGTTGTTACTTGTGAGTCTACATGTTCTGTTGTTGATGATGTGATTCATGTTATTTGAATAATGTTGTTGTTCTTCTATTTTGAAAATATTCTATAAATCAGTGAAATATTCGCCACTTTTTACAATTTTTTATAATGAAGTTAAATATTCGCCAAGGTTTTACAATATCTTATAACTTAGTGAAATATTCGCCAAGATTTTACTATATTATATAATAAAATGAAAGATTCACCAATATTTTACAACATTATATAATAAAACGAAAGATTCTCCAAATTTTTTATATATAAATATTGTATTATTGATGAAATTGCCTTCAAATTTTTCTATAGATCGGAGAGATTTGCCCATTTTTTATACATATAAATTTGGGGGGGTTCTTAAAATCATCCCTTCCTGTTATGATCAAGGCATGGAAATCCTATTATCCTATAGATAGAACACTGCTACCCATATCACATATCATATCCATGAGTGGCATCTTTGTCATAGCTTGTGTAAAATCCAATTAGATGATAGGATTTTCCTGGATTGGTTTCTTAAAACCTTACTCCCCACTATCGCTAAGGTTGTTTCATCTAAGCACAGAAAAAATAAGGAAGAATCAATCATCAAAGCAGAATAGTTCGATCTTATCTATGCCCAATCGGGTTATGTTTATACCATCATACCTTATGCTCCCTATGCTGACTCCTCGCACTGAGATATGTCGAGGAATCCCATGCCACTGATGGAGTCATTGGATTTATTACCCAACATCCCCATTTATACATAGCCTCTCCTTCGATTCCACCTCACTCCAGTCACACCCCTATTGTTTCTCAACCTAGATACACCCCTCACTTTTCATGCGTAGTTTCTCATTCTACAGCTACACCTTCATATGTGTCTCCTGCACCAGTTCCTCATGTTCACAAACTGAATTTCTTGGAACCTATGTGTAATGGCCAGGAAGTAGGATTTTTGGCCCCTCCAGCTGCTCTTTCCCACTACCCACCCCCTTTTCAACCTAAACCTACTCTGGCCTTGACACCTCTTGTTCCTTAAGGATAGGTCTACGCTGAGTAGAACCTCCCTAATCAACCCATCCCCAATAATCAACAAGGGTAGGGATTACAAAATAGAGGTAGGAACCAGGGAAACAAGAAAGATTAAGGAGGTGGTTGACAACCCAACCCTTCAAGTAACAACAGAGCCAATCCCTATACATAGAAACCCCATAATCAACCTCGACCTAGGAATAACCCCCAGTTTCAAACTAGCCATCCATGTACCATTTGGGATACTTGCAACCATTATACACATCAGTGCCCCCATATGAATTGAGTTCACCACTTATGACAAACTGATAATCAACGTGACCCTAATGCATCTACTCCAACATAACCTAACCCAAAAACACAAGGTCATATACCTATGGTGTTGCAGAACCCATTACCAAATCAAGGAATGGTTTCAAATCAACCCTTGATACCACAAAATACCACCACCACTTCTGTAGGTCAACCCATTAATCCTGGTGTCCATCACCTTATGACATTATCATTTGATGTCAACTTACATACTCGATGAAACCAATATGGCTCAAACACAGAAACCATTAATCCCTCCATGGAATATACCTCCATAGATTTTGATATGTCCTTACATTTTCTAAGACCCCCCATGGACAATAATTCCAAAGTCTTGTGGTTCCCTTTTCATCATGTTCCAAACAACCCCACTGCTCGAGCTGCTCTTAATTATAATATCATCGACGACTTGGCCCAGACTCCTTCTTCCATGTCTTCTCTAGAATTCCTTGGAGCTTTTCCATGACAATGCAAAGATTTTTTATCCACTTTAGGTGTCCTTGACCTGTCTAATTCCAAGTTGATCACTTTTGACTTGGATCAAGGAGAACCACAAATTCCATCATTTGTAGCCTTCTAGATTCTGGTCACTATTCAAATTTTGGTCATTCATCAACGCATCTTATATGAGAGGGAATCCACTTACGTTATGTCAACTTTTATTCGGAAGAAACTTAGATCCCCAACCCTTCAACCTTCAACCACCAAAATTCATGTTTATTATGGTCTTGTTGCTTAACCACAAGGCATTCACCTGAATGTCCCCATTGAGTTAGCAAAAAAAATTGTGTTGATTGAGATTAAGGTTTTAAATTCCTAGCTCAATTACAACCTCCTCATTTGACGTATTTTTATGTATGCAATGTGAGTCATTGATTCTACCATCTTTCGACTCTTGATTTTCCCCCATGATAGGACGATTTTGACCATCAACCAAATGACATATTGCAATCCTAAAGGACCGGCCACTCTAAAGCATGTCCTCCCTACTATCAACACCACCATCGACATCGTATCCATACCTTTCCAATATTTTGTTGGTCCAGGCCTATTTACTGATGCCCCTTTTACGGAAACCTTTTTGTCCATCCCAACTCCTCCTTTAATGGATGACATATCGAATTTGTGAAATATCACATTTGGTAACATTCCAACCTCCTTGCAACCTCAGTTGCAGCCCCAACCACATACCCTAGGAATTATTGGGGTTCATTCCCCATACACACGATCCCCTTCCTCTTTCCACCTTATGGAATTGTGAGTAATCCATTCATGGCTACTCTCAACCTTTCGGGCTTCACTTTGGGTATTTTCGTGTGGTACCTTGATCTGCCTACCCTCCCCCTGACACCACAAATCATGTTGAAACTAGTCCAACCTATTAATATGGTGTCACTCCCAACTCCTAGTACACAAAATACTGCTTCTCTATCTACTCCTCCCCCCCTCCTCCCATGAAGACTAGGTGCAAAGAACCTAAATCCTGAACAGAACCACATCCACCTCCTACTTGTGCTTTATGCGATGTCCTTGTCCATGCAACACTAAATTGTCCAAATTTACCAATCCTTCCTATGGACATGTGCACAGTAGTCGATACCGACGATGCTCTAGTTGTCAACGTTCCAACCATACCTGTGATTAATAACAAAATGTTATGAACCAACCACTCATGTGTAGTTTGTGGCCTATATGGCCATTATTCCCATCATTTCCCAAAATTTCCTGGGTACCGGTCTCTCCTAAGTGACCTTCACAAGCACTCCCATGAGTCTGAAACCACTGTCATCGAGGAAATACACCCTCCAACCTCTTCCTTAGAACCCAATAAAACCATTTATATGATCTCCACTTCTAGTCGTCCTTTTCCCTCCTTGACCATGAAATATTCCTTTGATCTATCCAGGCACAAATTTCACAATGATGATGAAGAGATCCTTGCATTAGAGTAAATTTTAACTCAAAGTGGGCCTCCTAAAGAAAATTAATAAAATAATAGTTAAAATAATAAAATAATATTTATTAATTTTGGAGGAAGGAAAGAAAAAACTACTTTTTTGTTCGTATTTTTGACATATTTCCCTGTGTTTTTACTCAAATTTCGATTGGGGGAGATTTTTGGATGCAAAATTAAATTCTGCATCCAACGAGTACCCACTCGGCATACTTTTGATGGGCCCCACTACCCCAAAAACAAGAAATACCTAAAAAAATGTGATGATGATGTCATCATCACATTTTTCAGACATTTCTTGCTTTTTAGGCAGCAGGGCCCATCAAAAGTATGCCAAGTGGGTACTCTTTGGATGCAAAATTTAAGTTTGCATCCAACAAGCTCTCTCGATCGAAATTTGAGTAAAATCAAAGGGAGATATATCGAAAAGACGAACAAAAAAAGGTAGTTTTTTTTTATGATACCTATCCCAAAATTATATTTAAAAAATGTTTAAGAGGTGCTCCATTTTTTAATTTTAAAGAATTTTGATTGGCTAATACATGATTACATGGAATTTGTATTATTTTTTGAAGGCCCATTTTAAATTAAAATTTCCTTTAATGAAACATCCACTTGTTTTACCCCATTCCATTTAGTCCATGATTTGGAGTTGGTTCTTCCCATTGAATGTCATATTCCATCACTCTCCCCTTTTGTTGATATTCTACCTGATACTTCACTGTTGGAAAAACACCTACTTATTCTTGAACAAATCGAGGAGGACCATCACACTTCTCACAAAATTATTGAAGGGGTTAAAAATTGGTTTAAATCCCATTATATGTCCACCCATGCACCTTTAACGAGGGGGGCCTATTCTTCGTCTATGACGAAGCCCATGATAAGACTGCAAAACAAAATCGTGAATCCATGTGGAATGGCCCTTATGTCATCCATCAATGTCTCGACAAGGGGGCATAGCTCCTTTCTGAATTTGACAGTCTCCTCTTGAAGATTCCCTGCAATAAGATATACCTTAAGAGATTCTATGCCTAAGTTGACCAAGTTGCATACCCTTGTATCATATTTTTTATTGCTTTTTTTGTGTCATTTTTACCATGATTCTCAAATTTTGTTTCCTTCTCTATTCTATATGGATCCTATCTTTCCCTTACATTTTGGCTTCGCTGATGGTGCAAGTGCACGATCTCCTAATCTCGCCTTGGATATGTGGGTCATTAATTCCCCGTCACATGATTTGATCCATGTTGATGGAATGTTTGTTGGTATTGAAACCAACAACCATACTAAGTACATCGGTGTCTCTATTTTCCTAACTTCATCCCTTCACTCAGGTATTTGTCACCTTGATGTCTTCCTAGACTCCCAGTTGCTTGTCTCCCAGTTGAATAACTTCCACTGGGTACACAATCCCTGCCTCTTTAAAAATTTCCAGCACACTAGACACTAGGTTAGACATTTATAATTTACTTCATTCATGCATGTTCCCAAAATTCTCAATTGTGTAGTAGACTAAATGGCTAATGACGTTCTAGAGTGGCACAACAATCATCGCATATAGGAAATAAATTTCATCATGCATCATCATATAGTCAGGAATACATAAGTCATATACATTATATAGGAATAGTCCTCATCATAACAAGACTCTCATAAGACACATAAAAGTACAAAAATATGCATGCACATGAATTCATATCATATCATCATATTCAATACAAAAAGAGAAGCTCCACAGGCTTTCTCATCTGATCATACATATCATACAAAATTCCCCATGCTAAAATTCATTGGGTGCGGCATCACAAGCTTCTAGTCCAAGTCATCCTCCTTTGACTCTGTGTCCTCTTCAGTTTCCTCCTCCTCATTTGATCTATCCTCCTCCATCAGCATGTCCCCCTATGTCACTGCTCTGACATGCTCAGTAGCAACCATGATCCTCTCCATCAGAGAGATCCACTCTGAAGGAGCTATGTATCATGTGGCGATCAAATATTCGTATAGGTACTGCCACCCATCATTAATAACCTCATCCAATAGTTGTTCCACATCCATTTAGAGTGAGTTTAATGTAGCACTATGTCACATCCTATGTGCATGAGCAGGTGGATCCAACCCCTCCACCCTGCCCCTGCATCGTTGGTACCTCACTGGAGGGTGCAAACCCATGTTTTCACATGCACACAGTATGTCATTTGTATCTATCACAGGTATGATCTATCTACCACAATGCTAGTAAACTATATATGACTGAAACCAAAAATAGTCATGTATATGTACCGCCAAGTCCCTAGACCTGTCCTGCAGGTCAAGGCATCTCCATATCTCCCCCGATAGTCCATACCCACATATGGATAGTCCACTATAAGGATAGAAATTTGTTACCATTGTCCAAAAATATCCCGAGTGAAGAAACAACCTACAAAGTCGCCTCCCTCCTTTGTCCTCATCTCACACCACCAACTCATATGAGGCTCATGTGGTCCCCCATCACACACCACTAGATGTGGTCATAGTGTTGGTCCCCTTGATTTGTTTTCCACCAGGAAAATCAAACCCCTTATGTATTTCCATGTTCATGAGCCTTCTGCTCCATCCATACTACAAACTCTACGTTATTTTACCACCATTCACTATCCCAGAAGGAGGCCCCACCAGTGTTCCACTGCTATTTTTTTATCCCCGTCATCCATGATCCCAACATCACCTCTTTCCATACATCGAACACTTATCCTTTCTTGAGTGACCATTATGGATTTTTTGTTAAGCTCTTTTCTGACTCCTTAAAGAATGAAAATATCGTCGAGCACACTTGCTTCCTTTCACACTCATTAAAGTATTTGAAAGGGAATCCATGTGGCTTTGTTTCTCTCCTTTCTCAGAATATGCAAACTATTTAAAGAAAAGGACCACCCTAGAACCTTCCAACTAGGAACGGTTCCCCATGTATCTTTTTATGCTTTTCTAGAAATTGGGACCGTAAATTACGAAAAATATCACTTATGGGTTTTCTTTAAGCTCTTTTCCAACTCTCTCGTAAAGAAAATATCACCGAGGAAACTTGGTTTCATTCATGATCATAAAAATATTTGAATGATTGTCTAATTAGTATAGGTTTAACATTTTTCGGCCTCGTTGGACTACCTACATAAAATAATTCTCTCTACCCCTTTCAGTTGGGGGAGCTCTCCTTTGTACAATTTTATCCTTTTTTGGACTTAGGAGACCAATGTATGAAAAAGAGACCCCATTGGAGTCTTCTTCTTGTTTACAGACTCTCTAAACATGAAAACACCATCGAACATTTACTTTCTTGGGCTCTACAAAAATCCATGAGATAGTATCATACTGAGCATACTTATATCCCTTCTTCATTCTCCTTAAACTATGAATAAGTACCAAATGGTACCTTTCGGTTCCCACATAGATTGCATATATTCTCCCATAATGGAATCATTCCCCCCATTGGGTCTCCTTTGTTTAAATTACTCTGCGATGAGTCTCCCTTGGATCCCTTGGATATCACTTGTCTAATTACTTCCCAAATTATTTCCCATTGCAGACATATCCCTATTTCCAGAGCTATGATTCCATGTCATCCCTGTCGTTATACTCTAAACAAAGGAATTTTGAGTCCCTTGTACTCCCCTGCACGTGTTCCCCATTTAGTGTCTTCGTCCCATTATTGTTCCATATCTCTAGTTGTCCCCATATTTATTTTATCAAGGAAACGTCATTTCCTTGGTAGTTGTAGGTCTCCCTCTGTCGATGTCAACATATCTATTCTAGAGGATAGACCCAGAAGTCCTTGTATCTTGGTTTCATCCACCTCATTGATGAGTTCCTTTGACCACTTGAAATGAGTTCTTGGTTCCTTTTGGGTTTTTTTTGTCTCACATGCTTGAATTCAACTCCATCATCGCACCATTGATATTCATACAGGGTATTAGTTCCTTCATTTATTTGGTTGAAGACCCTAGTTTTCACTTGAATCTAGCATATTGGTGAGTCTATTTTGGGGACCCATACAATTTCATGTCCCTTGTGATCTATGGGTTGTGTTGGAGACAATGTTTCCGTCAATTTCATTATTTCATGTATCGACAGTACTTAATGTTGTTTATTGTACCTCAGAGATTCTAACCCTCAGTCATTGAGTCCATCCAATTGTGTACACCTCTAGATTCAGTAGAGCAATAGTTATTTTGACATTGCATTCTATGAGAATTCCATTGTTCCTATGTACTAGTTCTTCAGATTGGTATATGTATTCAGCCTCCCATTGAGGCCCCTATTAAGTACTTCAAGTTTTATGTATTGATTGGATCCCATTATTTGAGCTTTGATCCCCATTTGTATATTGAGACATTGATATGCGCATAGGTATTCCCACCTTGTCCATATATATGTATGATATTATATGTAACTCATCCATTTTTTAGAAGTAATACAAATACATAGCCACTACAATTCAAATGGGGAAACTCTATCTCTCCCACAATTTCCTCTGGTCTCTCCACCCTTGTCACCATTTCTCCCTTGATTCTATGATGTATGTCGGCCATATGATGAGATTCTTCCCTCACACATTAGGGGGAAATCTGTTTACACTAAAAATTGTCCACATAGATCTCTATGAGCCAAACCATAATGATACATCATAGTCCCACCATTATTTCCTCCACTTTTACCTTCATTACTAAAATTCCACCAAAATTGGTCTAAAACATTATTACTCCTTCTCCCATAAATACAGGGAAGTTAAGCCTTTATTGCAGCATAACCCCACTTTCTCCAAAAAGAAACTAAAACCCCTAAAATGAGAATGGTTTAAAAACCATGGATGAATACCATGCACTGTTGGGACGCGCACCCTAATGAACCTTAAGATGGATAACCCCGCGAGTGTGGACTCAAAATAGTCTTAGGGGTGTCGGGGTTAAGTTAAAACTCCTTTGTTGTAATAAACCCTTGGTTGAAATCCAGGGTTTAGGGTTTTGGGTGCCCATGGTTTAAGACCATGGTTTTGTAAAAATGCGCAGTATAAATAAGCGCTTGTGTAAAGAAGATAGGTTAGGTTTTAAGATGAAAGAAAGATTAAGGTGAAGCTAAGGTTGATTTTGTAAGGAAAGGTTAAGTAACAGCTGTGTGCGTGGACAACCTCTGCAGCTGTGTGCGCAGAGGATTTTGTAAAGAAGATTGAGGAAAGACCTGCAGCTGTGTGCGCAGGGGCCTACTGCTGTGTGCGCGGATTTTAAGGATTGAAGGGATCTGCAGCTGAGTGCGCATATCAAACTGTGGCTTTGTAACAAGTTGAATAGAACATAGTTTTGTGGACGTAGCCCCTACACTGGGGGTGAACCACGTTATATCCGGTGTTGTGGTTTCTTGTGCTGTTTCTGTTTCTGTTTCTTTTATGGATTAATAATTGTATACATCTGATAAGTTAGATCGCTGCTAACATCTAGCTTCGCTGTGAATTCCCTGTAGTGGGTTGAGAAAGTCACAACTGTTTATTTATCTGCAAAGTAGTATGTGAATGAATGGTAAAAGCTTTATAATTATTGTTTAATAAGGTTATTAAAAGGCTAAGGTACAGTAATCCCCCTCTCTGCTTACAGAAACCTGATTCTGCGGCAACCCCCATAGCTGTTTCGGGTGAGACTGCAACCTATGCGCAGGTTGTTGCCGAAAGGGCCAACACTGTGGGTCTTTGTTGGTGCGACATTAAAGGATTAAACCTGGGTCTGCCCTACTGCCCAACAAATTGGTTCCGTTGCCGGTTGAACTCAGTACCTGCTCAAGAGGGGTTTACATTGTACCTCAGGGGCTATGTTCTGGAGGCCCTCTGTGAAGGAAATCGGTGATTGATTTGCTGAGACTTGTCTGAAATTCATGCAGCAAGAGAATACGAATCCGTGTCGAAGCGCAAGTGACTTTTTACAAAGGTATGTTTTTTGTGATGCTTATGAAATTTTCTTTGGTAGTTTCCACATAGAGTTGCACCAGTGGTTGTCTAGGTTAATAGAGAGGAGGACGAACTTTCAAGCTCGATGGATTCCTGTGTGGACCCCCGCAAGGTGGTAAGTTTTTGAATTTATTTAGCTTAAGGATTTAAATACTATTGGCCGAAAAGGGTACATTGCTGTTTGAATCGGACTATTAGTTTCGTCATACTAACATATGTTTGCAAGTAACACTCCCTTCGACGAGAAAAGTGGGTTGCTGCGGAATGGAAAAAGGTATAAGAGATATTTTTACCCCTCTTCCTTAGATCAGGCTACTGCGTCCACCCCTGTAAACCCTGAAGCATCAGATTCCGAAGAAAACCCTTCGGTTCGAAACTCTCCGGTCACCCCGCAACGCCGCTCCGCTACCCCTGAAAGTCCATCGCCGTCTAAGGGTCAACCAGGCCCGAGTATTCTGGCCACAGGCCAGTATGCCCCCCACCCCCCCAGAAACTCCATGGCCCACCTCGTTGATGACATTAAACTCCCCATATTTAAAGGCACGGGATCAGAGGACCCCAAACAGTTCTGGTTTCTCTGCGAAGCAGTATGGAACGCGAAGAAAATTACAGATCCGGATGTACGAGCCACGCAGCTCATTACTTCCTTTCGGGACCAGGCTTTGACATGGTTCATGAAATTTTCCATCACTCAGAGCCCTACTTTAGGCGAGATCAAGGCGGCCATACTCAAAGAATTTAAGAATCCTAAATCGGAGTCGCAGAGCATCACTGAAATCAAGGAGATTCAACAGCGGCATGGCGAATCAGTGTGGGACTTTGATCAGAGATTCAAAGTTCTACTGGACCAAGTCAGCTTTACCATTAGTCCTGTGCAGCACAAGGAATGGTTTATTGCAGTATTGTTACCACATATCAGAACTCCACTCATGCAACAGAAGGTTGCTGACCAGCAAGAGGCTCTGGAAATCGCAATGAAACTAGAGACTGCCCCTGTCGGAGATGACTCTGGTATTTCTCAAATCCAAGCGCAGCTAGCCGTGATGGCCTTAGAACTTCGCGAGATGAAAAAGGGAAAACCTGATCACGAAGAGGTTTGGTGTACGCAATGTCGGATCGAAGGTCACGACAAGGAATGGTGCCCTCTGGTAAACAAGTACTTGCAGACCGGTGCGCCGAACCCCTTCCCATCACAAGTTCTCTATTGTGAGCTCTGCAGAATGACAGGTCAGCACCGACCTGAGAACTGTTACCTGCTGCAAAGGTATGGGCAGGGACCTAATAACTCCTACTATAATTTTTGCAAATCTGTAGGTCATAATGAGGATGAGTGCCGCACCTATGATGCTTACCGGGTGCACACTAAAGGCCAAAGTAACGATAGATATGGTTACCAGGGGGGTGCCTCGGGACGAGGTACTTCTGGAGGCCGTGGTGGCATGGCCAGGCGAGGCCGAAGCCAATTCATGTGTTACAATTGTCACCAAGATGGGCATTTGGATCACAACTGTCGGAACCCCACTACGACGTGTCAGTATTGCCGCGCAGTAGATCATGTGATTGAGCAGTGCCCCCAGTTGATAGCCAAGATTCAGGCACGGAAGACTACCCCTACTCAGAACCTCCAGATGATTTCTGTGGAGCCTCGCCCTGCTACGACCATCAATGTCATTACAAGAAGTGGAGTTACGACACACGTCCAAGATACGCCAAACCGACCTGCCGAAGCTCTAGTTCGTAAGGCCCCTGAGAAAATCCCTGCATTTGATATCATCAGAGAGAAAGAGACATTCATGGAGGCCAAGAAAGATTTTGCTGGGTCGCCACCCCGCGACGCATCGCTGGATAAAGTAAGTATACTATCTACCTTTTTGCAAAGCTGCCTCAAACTTTTAAGAAATCAAGCTGATCTGAATGAGCTGCAGAACGTCATCGCTTCCTGCAAATCTCTGCAAAGATGTGGTCGGGACAAAACTGTTCATCGAGTCAGCAGGACTGGCAGGGAAATGCGATTGAATTCTCAGATAGGGGCATATGATATGACCGATGTTATTCTGGACTTAGGGTCCGATGTAAATGTTTTAACCAAACAAACCTGGGAACAAATGGGGAAACCTACCCTTGCCTGGTCCCCTATACAGTTGAGGCTAGCCAACTATCAAAATATTGTACCTTTCGAAAGATTCCTGGATCTCCAAATAGATATTGATGGAGTCAGCACATTCACGGACTTCGAAGTAATTGAGATCATTGATGACAGCAACCCTTACCCGGCCCTGTTAGGAATTGAATGGGCAATGGAAAATGCCGCAGTCATCAACCTAAAGAAGACACAGATGGTCTTCGAAGGGAAATACTTCAGGGTCATCCTGCCCCTGGATCCTTCACAAGGGGAACGGTACACCGAGCCACTACGCCATGAGGATCAAGCTGATGTAGAACCCATCTCTACTATCACGGTGCAGGAAGAAGGTTATGAGGATCCTCCAGCTGCAAGGTGGGAGTCTGGTAGCTCCTGTATGATGGACTCTGAAGATGAATTAGAAAGATAGAAACACCGATTATGTGAGCACCATAGGGGTAGCAATGTCTGCCTTACCAAGTCTCTCAGATGGGTTGACTCACAACCCAGAACTATACCTTTGTATGATGGTTTGACAGATCCTGAACCGTTTATTGCACAATTCTCAGATCAGATACCTGACCTACAGAAAAGGGAGGCCCTGGAGTTAGCATTCAGAGCCATAGCACTCAGATGGTGGACGAGCCATAAGAAACAGATCCCTACCTGGAAAGCATGTCAGAAGCTCCTTCGCCTGAGGTTCTCAGACCAGTTGGAAAAGGCGCGAAGCAAGTTTGATGGGAAAACTTGCCCCCAGGACCATTTAAGCAAATGCTACGAGGCATGGAGGTATGTACCTCAGGATGAGTGGGTACATAGATTTGTGCACATGCTGGGACCAATAGCGAAGAACTGGTACGCGGAGGCTGAACTTCGCCAAGATACTGTAAGTTGGGACTGTCTTGTTCATAGCTTTATCAATACTTTCTCTACTAATGATGTCTGTCCAGCCCTCGATGCAGCTATCAGGATCATCCATACTAAGGTATTTAACGAACAAGAAGTGACAGAGAATCTCCCTGATTGGGCCACACAAGAAGCCCTCGCAGTCAAATGTTATAACTTCACAGTCGACGAGGAGGAGGACCCGCGCTGTCTTGATATCCCTGAGTCAGAAGGATACTGCGACGTGCATGGACCGGCAGTCGAAGTGACGCAGCCCTTGAAGACGCGTACAGTTAACATTGGATCCGAGGCACAGCCTATGTTTGCTACCATTAGCGACTATTGGGATGACGAGATGGTAAGCAAGGTAACTCAACTTCTCCACGAATACCAAGATCTTTTTTCGACAAATTTCTCTGAAATGAAAGGTATCTTGGGAGATATTGGAGTAATGAAGATCCCCCTGAAGCCCGATGCGAAGCCTGTGAAGCAGCGCCCTTATAGATTGAATCCAAAATACAAGGAAAAGGTTAAGCTAGAGTTGGATAAGATGCTTGCTGCAGGAATAATCGAACCTGTTGAAGAATCTGAGTGGGTCAGCCCTATGGTCGTCCAGGAGAAGAAGACTAAGGGTGAAATCCAAATCTGTTTCAATCTAAGGAAACTCAATGATGCATGTCTGCACAACCCTTTTCCCACTCCCTTTACAGATGAAGTGCTCGACAATGTCGGAGGTCAAGAAGTATACTCTTTTACTGATGGGTTTTCGGGCTACCATCAGATCCAAATTGCTCCAGAGGACCGACACAAGACCACCTTTGCTACCGAAATGGGATCCTTCTAGTATACTGTCATGCCCTTCGGGTTGAAGAATGCACCTGCCATATTTTCTCGAGTAGTCATCTCCGCGTTTAAGGAATACATACATAAATTCTTAGAAGTTTACTTTGATGACTGGACTATTTTTGGGCTAGTAAAAGACCATATAACTAGTTTGAGACTTATGTTGGACAAATGCAGACAGCACCAAATCTCCTTGAACTTAAAAAAGTGCATTTTCTGTGCACCCTTTGGCATTATACTTGGTCATGTGGTATGTAAGCAGGGATTGATGATGGACCCTGCGAAGATCGCTATTATTGTGAACCTGCCACCTCCGAAGTCCGTCAAACAACTCCACACAACGCTGGGTCACACCGGTTACTACAGGAAATTCATCCAAGGATATGCCAAGATTACCGCCCCAATGGAAAGGCAGCTAAAGAAGGATATTAAGTTTGAATGGACACCAGAATGCCAAGCAAGCCTCGACATTCTGAAAGAAAAAATGGTCATTTCCCCTATCCTAGTATTCCCTGACTAGAACAAGGAGTTTCATGTGCATGTTGATGCATCCTCTATTGCTTTAGGTACTGTGCTCGCTCAGCTAGGCGCAGGCAATATCGATCACCCTATCTCTTTTGCCAGTAGAAAGTTATCTACAATAGAGAAAAATTATACTACGACAGAACGTGAAGGTCTTGCTATGGTATATGCATTACAAAAATTTCGTCATTATCTGCTAGGATCTCATTTTAAGATATTTACTGACCACTCTGCTTTGAAGTACTTGGTTAACAAACCCATGCTAGGTGGAAGAATATGCAGATGGTTAATTCTATTTCAATAATATGATTTTGAGATCATTGTTAAGCCTGGAAAACTTAACCTAGGACCTGACCACTTGTCGAGGCTCGAGTCAGGCGAAGAACCTACCAATATGGATGAAGGCCTCCCAGATGCACAATTATTTGCTATACAGATAGTTGATGAATATTTCCAGGATATTGCTCAGTATTTGTCTACAGGTATCCCCCCTCTAGAGATGACCACACAGCAGAAGAAGCAGTTGGTGGTTCGATCCGCGGACTTCACTTTAATAGCAGGACAGCTGTATAAAATGGGACCAGATGAGATACTGCGCAGATGTGTTTTGGCACACGAAAAACCCCTAATATTGGCTGAAGCACACTCTGGTGCAGCAGGAGGTCATTATGCAGGCAAAGCCACAGCGCAGAATATTTTGACAGCTGGCTTATGGTGGCCCACACTTCACAAAGATGCAAGAGAATATTGCCACAGCTGCGACATCTGTCAGAGGATAGGTAAACCATCTAGGAGGGATGAAATGCTCCTAGCTCCGCAAGTAACATTGCATGCCTTTGACAAATCGATCATTGACTTTGTTGGTCCTATCAACCCCCCTGTGAAAAAGTCAGGAACTAGATACATCATTACAGCAACTGATTATCTTACCCGTTGGGCCGAAGCTCAACCGGTCAAGACCTGTAGTGCTGCTACTGCTGCGAAGTTCATCTTCGACAACATATTATCCAGATTTGGGTGTCCCAAAGTTCTTATGAGTGATCAAGGGTCACATTTCCTGAACAGGAATATTAAAGTATTGACTGAAGAATTTCAGGTGTATCATCAAAAGAGTACTGCATATCACCCACAAGCAAATGGGACTGTCGAAGCTTTTAACAAAATCCTTGAGCATGCCTTGACAAAGGTTTGTAATGCTAACAGGAATGATTGGGATCTTCGAATTCCAGCAGTGCTATGGGCTTACAGAACTACTTGCAAAAAGTTGACAGGCCATACACCCTTTCGACTAGTTTATGGGCAAGAAGCTGTCATGCCCATGGAATACATTGTTCCCAGCCTCTGGATATTTGCTTTCACCAAGATGGATGACCTAGCCATAATCACTGAGAGACTGAAACAGATACTAGAACTTGAAGAGGATAGATTTGTCGCAGGCTTCCAACAACAGGTGCAGAAAGCTCGAGAAAAAGCGTGGCATGACAGACACATCAAGAAGAAACATTTTCAGCAGGGTAATCTTATGCTCCTTTATGACAGCAAATTCATGAAATTCCCTGGAAAGTTTAAAACACATTGGAAAGGACCGTATGTAGTACAAAAAGTTACTGATGGGGGCGCAGTCCAGCTAGCTAAGTTAAATGGTGATCTTTTTCCCTCTATGATAAATGGGAGCCGTTTAAAAAAGTACACAGATAGGCCAGGTACTCAAAATAGGAGGTAGCACCAAGCAAATACGCGAAGATGCTTGTAGCATTATGGATTATTGTAGTCTGTTTTGTCTACAGGATGCGAAGCTACAAGTTAGTCCTAGGTCGCAGGGTCAGACTGTGGCGAAGTCGAAGGTTGTCAAGGTGTGTCGCAGCCCAAAATGTGACGGATGGGACATACTGCATTTCGGCGGCGCTGGTACGAGAGCTGCTCTCATTACTGGTCATAATGAGATTTTGGGAAAATCTGGCGCTATGTGGAGAAGATTTCTGGAACTTCATCAGATTTGGCGTCATTACTGCACCATGATGACAAATTCCACCTCGGGATTTTATAAGGAGCCATCTCGACCTGTGTTTTCTGTCTTAAGCACATCTGTGAGATATTCAACCCGAACCATGTCGAACGACTGTAACGTTCAGGAGCTAGTACGAGAAGTAAGGGACAGAGGTCTGCAGCACCTTCTGAGTACTCTGCCAGTATAGCCCCACTTGGCTAAGTACATCGACAGGCAGGAGTTTGCTCTAAATTTGCAAAGACGGCCAGGAGTTTGCTCTAACATAGAGCAACCAAGGGCATGCGGCCTCGCAGAAAGACTCTGGGGAATCCAGCCATGCAATCTTTTGGCGTAGCAGAACCATGGCAGCTATATTCCTTCTACAGTGTGACATGCAATCCCATGGGACCCCAAAGTTGTGGATGGTCAGGCGTCGGCAATTGGAGTGAAGGATGGTGTTGCAGGTGGGCGCGATGACTTTCATCAGCAAAACTTCTGCAAAGGATAGAAGTACGTAGCCGGCAGCATCATGGAGAGCTTCCACAAGCAGTACACTATGCTTCATCAGCAAAATTCTGCCACCAGAGAAACTGAAGAGTGTCCCGGGACGGGCCACTGGTGAGTCTTAGGGGCCTGTTGGGACGCGTACCCTAATGACCCTTAAGATGGATAACTACGCGAGTGTGGACTCAAAATAGTCTTAGGGGTGTCGGGGTTAATATAAAACTCCTGTGTTGTAATAAACCCTTGGTTGAAATCCAGGGTTTAGGTTTTTGGGTTCCCATGGTTTAAGACCATGGTTTTGTAAAAATGTGCAGTATAAATAAGTGCTTGTGTAAAGAAGATAGGTTAGGTTTTAAGATGAAAGAAATATTAAGGTGAAGCTAAGGTTGATTTTGTAAGGAAATGTTAAGTCCCAGCTATGTGCGTGGACGACCTCTGTAGCTGTGTGCGCAGAGGATTTTGTAAAGAAGATTGAGGAAAGACCTGCAGCTGTGTTTGCAGGGGCCTGCTGCTGTGTGCGCAGCTTTTAAGGATTGAAGGGATCTGCAGCTGAGTGTGCAGATCAAACTGTGGCTTTGTAGCAAGTTGAATAGAACACAATTTTGTGGACGTATCCCCTACACTGGGGGTGAACCACGTTATATCCGGTGTTGTGGTTTCTTGTGCTGTTTCTGTTTCTGTTTCTTTTATGCATTAATAACTGTATACATCTGATAAGTTAGATCACTGATAACATCTAGTTTCGCTGTGAATTCCCTGTAGTGGGTTGAGCAAGTCATGACTGTTTATTTATCTGCGAAGTAGTATGTGAATGAATGGTAAAAGCTTTATAATTATTGTTTAATAAGGTTATTAAAAGGCTACGGTACAGTAATCCCCCTCTCTGCTTGTAGAAACCTGATTCTGCAGCAACCCCCATAGCTGTTTCGGGTGAGACTGCAACCTGTGCGCAGGTTGTTGCCTAAAGGGCCAACACTGTGGGTCTTTGTTGGTGCAACATTAAAGGATTAAACCTGGGTCTGCCCTACTGCCCAACATGCACAATAGAATACCATGGGTAATAAAATCCTGGTTCATACTATAAATACATTGTGAAAGTCTCCCTACAAACATTCCTTAACTCACTAGTACATGTAGACAATTTTCCCACGGTAAATCATTTCTATTGCAACACTTTTCTATTTCTATAGTGACAAACATGACCCCTTCTTTTCGTGGGAAAATTTTCATCATTGTAGCAACATTTTCCACAGTTCATCGCAATAGCGACAGAAAATACATGGAAGTTGTTTTGTTCAAAACTTCAACTTTCATCGCATTAGCGATGGTGTTGTGAAAAAAATTCGTTGGTGTAACGAAATAGATTTTGTCATTATAGTGAGGGTGTGCAATATTTTAAAAAAATAAACAATGGTGTTGCAACAAAAATTTGTTGGTGTAGCAACGAAGTGCAACATTTAAAAAAAAATAAACAATGGTTTTGCGATGAAAATTCTTTGGTGTAGTGACGAAGCTTTCATCGCTATAGCGATGAAGTACAACTGTTAAAAAATAAATAAACAACCGTGTTGCAATGAAAATTAGTTGGTGTAGCGATGCAAGCCCGTTGGTTTGGTGACGAAATCCCGTCTCTATAGCGATGGACATACCTATCAAGTTCCTACAAACTTGATATACTAGTGACGAAAATGTTCGTCGCTAGTATAGCAAGTTTGTCGAAAATTGATAGGTATGTTCGTCGCTATAACGACTGGGATATCTATTTTTTTTTTAATAATACAATACACATACAATACCAAATAATTCAATACAATACACATACAATACAAGAATGTAATACTTGTTTTAAAATTATATTCCAAAATTAAACAATACACATATATTTCGATATACTATATTTCAACTATTAATGATTGTTGGATCAAGTTTTTCATATATGTGTCTAAAGTCTTTCAAAAAATAGTACACTTTAACACTTATTAATATAGAGATAAGAAATGATATTAGGTAAACATTAAAAGAATGGTTTATTTTAACTTATTAATATAGAAGGGTGAGACCAATTGCATTGTCCATTAAGAAATAAACTTATTGATATAGGTGTGAGAATTTAATAAAAAGGGTATTTCTTTTTTCTCATTGAAAACAAAGGGTAACAGGAACACCTTTTCTCCCTTTGAAAATTCTTCTTTCTAAAAGGATTACTACATATTATGTTTTCCTATAATAAGTAATCCATCCTCCCATCCATATTTATTGAGCATTGGAGTTTTTTTCAACCAATTCGCAAGGTAGAGATAGCACCGCTCACTCACTTGGTATTATGTAATTCAAAACAGTGTACAATATTTTAGGTTTGAGTTTGAGGAATATTGAACCCAATATCCAATGGAGAAAAGTACACATAGGGTATCAAAGGAGAAGCCTTCCCACTCATTGAATATGGTCGTTATGATATTGGCACATTTTTCCAATGTAATGATTTACTTCATTGAATCTGCCCATTTTCATTGAATGTGAAGCAGCATTAAGCATTTCTCCATTTTCATGACCCATATGTTGTCATAGGAATTACTAGATCAATTGTTTTTATGCAGAAAAGTGGGATAAAGTGAGGCCATCCTAGGTGTTCAATCCCTGAAAGGATTACCTTACAATATTGACTCTAATGTAACACATAAAAATGTTGTTGGTCTCTAATAAAAACACACCTATTGGCATTGAACTCCAATTCCAAATTTTTCTTATCTATTTTACATACAAAAAACAAGATTCTCTTTATATCAAAAACATATAAAACATTACTAGTACATTGCATCTTACCATTTGGAATTTTTATTGGGACCAAGCCAAATCCTTGCACCTCATGTGTACTATAATCCACAAGTACCACAATTTCTTCTTTTCAACTTTTTCCATTAATATGTGGGAACCAATCTTTGTTGTGAGTCACGTGAGTCCAAATATAAAGCATCCTTGGACTTATTCCTGTCACCTTTTGAATCCACAACTAACTTCTCCACATCTCTTTTGTTGCTAGATTATCATCAACAAAATGGTTGGAACTTTGAATGCCTTTTAGACTTCCTATGAAATATTTATGTACTCTTGTTCAATATCTAATGTTTTACCACAACTAAAGCAACTTCTAATATGATTTCAATTCATATTTTTTTTCACTTATTTCCATATTCATCCTCAGATAGAGAAGGCCATAGGAGCTTCAAATATTCAATTGTTTGGGGATTCTTTGTTAGTTATTAACTGATTAAAAGTAATTTTCAAAATGGGAAATTTGTTGTTGCTAAGCCCTTATCTATGAGACTATGAAGAGGTGAAAAGCTATTTTTACATCTTTAACTCAATTTCCTTTGCTCATGTATGCAAAGAACTTAATATGACATTGTCTCTATTTTAAAGGAAGGGCTTATCTGGTAGTTAGTTCAGGCATATTCCATGAGTCAAGTGATGGTTTTCCTTCTATTTGTGTATTCATCCTTTCTATTGTTGATTAAGGGGAAGCATTCATTTTTAGGCCTCCAATATTTTTTAAGATCATTTTATATTTATAATGTTGTTGTTTAGGGTCTCCACTACCTTCAACAGATGTGATCCTCTATTTAGTTTGATCTATTACATGCATGTCTAGCAGTGTACTTTTATTTGAATATTCCTGGATGTACATTGGAAAAACCTACCTTTCGTATATTTGACAATCTATTAAAAGGACTATTTAATTTTTTTACTATATATGAGGATGAAATTCCTTAGTTTTGAGATCCTTTTAATGAAGGCTATAGGAATACTTTTAGGAATGCTCATTCGAGAATCATCTCATTAATCTATCATCCAATTCCTATGGAATATATAAGAATATATTTCTCTTCATTTTATTAATAGAATATATAATTTTTTCAAAGGAAAAAAAAACTATAATACAAACTTAAATATAATAGTAAGTTGCAAGAGAAAATATCCTAAAAATTTGTGAACAGTAAGCTCCAAGTGGACATGTTGCACAACTCCAAGAGTAGGAGGTGCATTAATGGAACATATATGCAAAGTGTGGTTCTAATTGGTACTTACAAATACTCTCTATTATGATGAATGAGAGGTATGGTTAATACTTCATTATAGTATGATTTCCATGTCCTAAAATAAGTCATTGTTCATGAGTTTAGTGTCATAAGCAGTGTACAGGAAGCTGATCTATGAAGAATGACTAGGTAATGTGCATGGAGGAAAAGTGGGACAGTTGTCCCAATTGTTCATGTACCTATGTGAGAATGTCCTAAATTGGGAAGTTTAAGCTGTCCCAATTGTGCATAGTTACATGTGAATAGGATATATTAACATTGGGAAACAACTAGCTTCAAGAAGGCTTTCCACTGCTTATTCAATCTCTCAAAGTTATATTTTTAAATGGTCAACAATAGTTACTCCAAGGTTGGCCACACTTCTTAAGATTTTTGAGACTAAATGCAAGACTATTTTTTAGGGAAATTGAAAGGTTTATCTTGTGCACTTTTATTAGACAAAATTACTTAAGGTTTCTTTGATATGTGCTAAATACATTAACTACTTAATTTCAATATTATTTTCTAGCAAATACAGTAATTAGGACCTAATACATCATGACCATAAAGGTGTTATATAAATAGGGTATATACAAGAAAACCACTCTTTAAACAAAAATATAATCAAATATGTGTTATCAACCCAAATGGCACTTCTCCATCTGAGTGCCGACACTGCATTTGTTGGCACACAAAAGGACACTTACGGATTGAAGGTTGCCTAAAACACTATAGATGGGCATGACATGAGATGCATTCACTATGCACCTACCTTGCCATTTTTACCTGTTTACATTTTGATTGTTGTACGTGACTCTTTCCATAGCAACTCGCGTACATATGCGACTATCTCCATAGCATACCGCGTACTGTACACGAGTATTGTCGTTGCAACCCGCGTATAGATTTGTACGCAGGTTTCCCTTATAGAAATTTGCATGTCATACGCGGGTTGCCAGTATCAATACTCACGTACACCTCCATTTGACATTAAAAATAAATAAACATGATTAATGGAGATTTTTTTAGCCTTAAACATTAACTATATTAACTGTCTCAACCTCCTCAACCATCGAAACTGCTCTATTTTCCTAAGGATAAATAGAGGCCTTGGGGAGGGAATTAATGAATCATAATTGGAAAGAAAAGTTATGCCAGTGGTATATCTTCAGAATTATTTGGAGCAGCAGAACTCAGAATCCCATTAGAGGAAATTTGGGGTCTAAAATGGGCCTTATAAGAAAACGTGCCAAAATAAGTTTTTGTGAGTTGGAATTCAAGAACCAAAAGAATTTCAATAAAATAAGTCAACCATAATGGTTGAATTGACATATTTGTCATTAAAAAAAACTACTTTTTTTGTTCGTATTTTCGACATATCTCATTGTGTTTTTACTCAAATTTCGATCAGGAGAGCTCGTTGGATGCGGAATTTGATTCTGCATCCAACGAGTACCCACACTGCATAATTTTGACGGACCCTGCCACCCCAAAAATAAGAAATACCTAAAAAAATGTGATCATGATGTCATCATCACGTTTTTTCAAGTATTTCTTATTTTTGGGGTAGCGGGGTCCGTCAAAAGTATGCAGTGTGGGTACTCGTTGGATGAAGAATCAAATTCCACATCCAACGAGCTCTCCCGATCGAAATTTGAGTAAAAACACAATGAGATATGTCGAAAATACAAACAAAAAAAGTAGTTTTTTCTTTCTTCCTCCAAAATTAATCAATATTATTTTATTATTTTAACTATTATTTTATTATTTTAACTATTATTTTATTATTTTAACTATTATTTTATTATTTTCCTTAGGAGGCCCATTTTAGACCCCAAAATTCCTCTAATGTTTGGTTGCAGAGGATTCCTTGTTTCAAGCGTTGGGTTGTACACTTATCTCATTCACTATTGTTAATAAAGAGAATCATTCTTCCAACTTTGTGTTGACTCTCTTTCATGTATCATGGTTTAAGGAATATTTATGATGAAGCACTCTATATGTTGGTTATCTAACTTGTCATATATACATGTATAATATTGTATTTGGAGGATTTTCTCTTTATAGGTGAAGGAGGTGAATCCCTGAAAGCTTTGGAGAGGAGCAGAGCGGGAGAAGACAAAGCTTGGATCAACCGTCGTTAATCGGGTGAGTCCATTATATCTTCCTATTTCCTTTCTGTACTTTAAAGCTGATTGTCTGCAAGTTTTAAGAGTACGTTGGTAACCCCACACCCTCGTTTATAAAGGGAATTTATTCCTGAACAACAGAACTGGTGACTTCGCTTGGGAGCCCAAATTGCTATGGGATATTTCTATTTTATGTTTCCCAGTCTTTGCCTTGAGTTTGTGTGTGGTATCCTGTCTTGGTTCATGCTTAGGATAGTGTTTGAAGACCTTGAGAAATTTTCTTTTTATTATAAAATTTTGTACCTGTACGTGGGTTTCTCTTGCATACAATCATGTACAGAGGCCAACATAAGCGGGTTGTTCTCTAGGACAGTCGCGTACAGTACGCAGGTTTCCCTTATACACAGTCGCGTACAAGCCTTAGTATTTGAATTTTTGGGTTAGGGTTTTCTTGTCCCTGTTCCTTTATAAAATTTGTTTGCTGGTTGGTCTTCCTTATAAGCATTATACTATCAGTTTGATGACCTTGTTGGCCACACCTTGTGCTTTCTTGTAAAGCCCTTGAGTTCCTTTTGTTTGGATTGTCTTCTGCTTGCAATTTGAAGTGGATTCGCTTGTTTTGGGTTATAGGTTTAAGTGTTGGTTGTCCGAATCAGTGATTAGGGTTCTGGACACTCTTTTTTCCATTATATCTTTGTATAGTGATTGTTTTGCCACTTACCTTTGTGTGATCTCAGTGATTTCTTGTCATTGTGCCCACCCAAGCTAGGGTTCCAGGTCTTCCCTTGTTGGTTGATATTTGGTCTTATTAATCTGTTTTACTTCGCTTTGCTTGCTTTATACAGTTGATTGAACTCAAGCATACTCAAGTTTTGTGCATTTAGGTGCATAGTAGTCTTTGATCATTTTGAAAAGTGAAAAGAAAACATTTGAATCTTTTCCATGTGATTTTTCATAGAGTAGTTTTACTATCAGTTTTTAAAATAAAATCTCAAAAAACTACAAAAATATAGTCTTAGTTTTCTCTTTATCATTGCATTTTCATCAATTTATATTTACAAAAAGAAAAAAAGAAGTTTGTTTTAGTAGTGATAATTTGCTTTGAAAACATACACCTTTTCTTTTTACATTTCTTATCGAGTCAAAAACATCATAGTCCTTCACTCCACTTCCTCCTGAGTAAAGAAATAGACCTTAAAATGAACGCAATAATTAAAAAAAATTAGTAATTTCTATTTTTTAGGGCCATTCATCTACTAGCTAGACTTGTGGGCTAGGAAGTGTAAACTTCCCATAAGTTTTAAAATTCAAACATAGTGGACCATTTGATAGGTAAATACTTATCTTTATTGACTATATCTGGGAAGCTCCTCTCAAATGGGATTCAAGCACAAGGCCGCATGGAGGCATTGGACTAAGGAGATAACCCTTTGATTCCTTGTCGAAATGTAAATCAGGAATTTTACACATCTGGCGATTCTGTCCTAGACAAAGTTTTGGGCTCAGCTACCCTACCCATGTGTATAAGTCAGGCTTGTGACTAGCCCCCCAGACTGTTTGTATAGCTAACGTAGCCTTTAGTCTCTTGACATTTAATGTTCATACCTAGGTAAACAGGAAGGCTATTTCTAGTTCACCTTGGATAGGCTTGGAAGGTAACCCTTGTTGAAAGTGTAGGAGGGAAGTGGGTGATTCCTCCGCTTATGCCTAAGAACCTCTTCAAGGACTTCAAGTAACTATTCTTCAGCTTTCTTCGGGAAAGCATATCTTTTACCCTTGCTGACTATTGAGACTCTAGGAATTTTCGTAGTGATTGTTCTGTGGTTTGTCTATGTTTAGCCGACCTTAGGGTTTGAATTGTCAAATTTACAATCGTGGAGGACCAACCTATTAGAAGGTCACGAAGGTTGTAAAACCTTCCTCCTCTCATCACATTGGAACCTTCACCTTCACCTCAAAGGTGGAGATTGGACATGGACGATTCATTTGAACCGACAGGAGTGAGTGAAGTTCCAGGTGAACTGGCACTTAGAGCTAACCATTTTGATTTTAATATAGTTGAGATAGAAGACTTGTAGGATGATGAATTTGCAAGGAATTTTAACACACCCTTGAATGAATTAAATGATCCTGTGATCGTCCAAGTTAGGCCTTTTGATTCACCTATTTTAGGTGTCCCTGTGGGTAGGATAATGTATAATATGAGAGAAAGTTCTTTTTCTTTCACCTCAACCTTTCTGGCTGAAGGGGTACTACCTGCCCCGGTAAGTACCCCTAGATCTAGCATACCTACTACGCCATTGACTCCAGCAATCCAAGTGGTCCAGCCACCAATTCCCACAAGCCTAGCAGGTGCTTCTGGTGACATGGTTACTAGGATCCCCAATATACCTATTGTTCCTTCTTCCTTTGCACACACTGCCCAGATCAGTCCAGTAGGATCCTCGGTTTTCATCCAAGGATTTCCTTGGGATGGGGGGAATATTCCCCCATCCACTCCATACGTAGTCCCATCACCTTCTTATGTACGAGTGTAGTTTGGAAACAATACCTCTTATGGGAAAGGTTTCCAAACTCCAGTCTCAGCCCCGTTCATGATTTCTCCCTTTTCGCTGTTTAGCGGAGGGATACTTGCTCCCTTTTTTCAAACCCCAGTCTCGACTGGGATGGCCCAAACGATGTATACTGCACCTCCTACTCTCAATCCTGTGGCTTACGGATGGAATCCATTTCAAAGTAATCCATCCACTTCGCAACCGGCGACAAGGGGAAACCCAACCTTTACATAGGGGTATTCAAGGGAAAGTCCCTCTAATCCTTAGACTGGCACTTTTAGTGCCTTAGTGCGACCCAAGCTTCCTTTTCTAACAACATTAAACTTGCCAAATTTGTCAAAATTGATGAACGACCCAGTGAGGCATGACCCTTCATGGCCACTTGTTCCCACCAAATTGCCATCGGACATCCCTAAATTCAAGGGCAAAGTTGGTGAAGATCCTAGGGCTCATGCCACCACTTTTCATTTATGGTGCTCTTGTAATTCACTGAATGAATATTCAGTTAGGTTGAGGCTATTTCAAATAACCTTAACGAATAATGTAGAAAAATGGTACATTGAGTTTCCTTCTATTGCGTTCAGTAGTTTTTGGGACTTGGCTAGTGCATTCCTTAGCCACTTTCAGCTTCCGATCCGATACGATTTCGGAACAAACTTCTTATCTACCTTTAGGAAAAACAAGGCTACCCACATCTTGGATCATATCCAAGAGTGGAGGAGGTGAAAGAGCCTTATAAAAGCCACTATTCCTCCTAAATTCTTACTAGAGTGGTTCCTTAAATCCCTGTTTCCTTAGATATCTAAGAACGTATCCACTTCAGGAGTGACGAACAAATAAGAAGCCATTCTCAGGGCCCAGCAATTGGATTTGATTTATTCACAATATGGGATCTTGTATGAGATTATCCCTGAGGCACCAAGGCCTAACCATGATACAGAGAAACCTAAGCCTGGACCCCATGCTGATGGTCTGGTTGGGTCCGTAAACTCTCCCACTGTAGAGTCTTTAGCCAAACAACTTCATCAGCTGTCCATCAAGCATTATACAACAGAGGTAGAAAAGGTTTCCCCCTCCACCCAAAGTGCATTTTTTTTTGCACAAATCTCTCAGAAGGGAAATCAGCAGCCCGGTGGGAAGAAGAAGAGAGGAAAGAAAGGGGAGGGAAATAAAAACAAGCAGAAACCCGCAAACAATGCTGATGGGGGCAAGAAAGAAAAGAAAAATATCAAATTCCCATGTAAGTTGTTACACGAGGATCACCTCACTCACCTTTGTCCCCTTATGGAACAAGCCCAGAAGTTACTTAAAGCTCAACAACTGGCTGTCCTGAAGGATCCATTTCCCCAAGGGCAGAACGTTGCTTCAACTTCTAATGTAGCAGGGGGCACTTCCAGTGCCCCTGACCCTAACTATATCAACATGGTTTGATCTTTGACTTTTCTATAGACTAGGAATAAAAATTATGAGAAAGAGACTTCTAAGAATGGTAAGTCTATAGGTGAAACTTCTAACCCTCTCACAATCGAGAAGCCTGCTGAACCTATGCCTAAGATACCGAAAGGTGTCTTTAAAAAGACCGTGCATAACCCTAATGCTAGGGATACTTCAAACTACTCTGTGGCTGAATACTTAGCCCAAACCCCTTATGCAATGTCAACTTTAGAGGTGTTACAGAGTTGTCTCACCTAGCACGATGCCCTCTTAGAATCCTTAGGTAGCATGGACTCATTGAGTCTCATGGCAAAATTTCACTTGTATGATGTTAAAATTTGCCTACCTTACCATGTAGCCTTATCAATAAATGTCATCCATGGTGGAAAGACCATTGGAAGGGCAGTTGTTGATGAGGGTGCTTCTACATGTGTTATGTCCTTGTCATGTTGGAAAGCTCTCAAATCCCCAGAGGTAGTCCCGTCAAATACTCTGTTTACTGCTTTCAAGGGAAGGTCATTCTATCTGCATGGTGTCCTGCCGGATTTTGAGATTAAGCTGGAAGGGAAAGTAGTGTCTATTGAGGTGGAAGTGATTGGCACACTTTTGGACTATAATTTGCTCTTGGGAAGAAGTTGGACTTATGCCATGTCTTCTATTGTGTCAGTCGCCTTTCGGGTGGTATTATTTCCACACAAAGGGAAGTTGGTTACTGTTGACCAACTCGATTTTACTCGAAAAGGCCGCATGGAGTCTAATGAGCTTGCTGTGCCATTGGTTGATCAAGTCAAACCTACTACACAGAGCTTGGGGGATGGAATGTATGCATCACTGATGGGCACATTTGATCTTCCAGCCCCGATTAACTATATTGGTTCTACTAGTGTGGGGAAGACCATAGCCACGGTTGTTGATAAGACTGATCCTTGGGTTCTCCCTTCCCCCATGAACCGGAAGTTCCCTTATCGGTAGTGTAAGTGGCTTACAAAGCTATCACTCAAACCAGTGTTGATCCCATTCCAGACCCTCTCACAGTCTTAGAGGACCTGGAAGAAGTCTATTTTCCCACTTGGGAAGAAAACTAGTTGCACTCTATGGAATGTTTATATATGGTTTTACCTTCTAATGAAGCCATTTTGGAAGCCATGTGTGGACGTGGTAAGATTTGTGAAGATCTTCACCATCAATCCTATTTTCTTCTAGAGCTAAGCAGGATAGAAAATCAAGAGTTTCATATGAGACTATCAGATGATGTTGATACACCCATCAATCCCTTACCCAGGGAAGGAATGTTTGACGAGGGGAATATGGAAAATATTTCCACCACTATCCCTATCAACATATCTATAAACCTTGATGTTGTGGAAAATATACATATAGGTGCAAACTGATCTCCTGAAGAGATTGAAATCTATATGGCCTTGTTTAAGGAATTCCATGATGTCTTTTCCTGGTCATATGAGGAGATTCCAAGCATTGATCCATCGAGAGCTGAACATGAGATCCGAACATACCCTGACGCTAAAGCAATTCAACAAAAGTTAATACCTGTTAACCCGCATAAAGCGGTGGATGTGAAGGCTAAAGTTGAAAAGATATTGAAAGTTGGTTTCATTTATCCTATAGCTTTGATGGAGTGGGTATCCAATCCTATTCTTATTGATAAGAAACAAGGGACCATACGCATCTGTACTGACTTCATAGATTCGAATAAAACCTATCCTAAGGATAATTATCCCGTGCCATTTATAGACAAGATTATAGATGCTTGAGCGAGAAGTGTAGTGTTCTCGTTTATGGATGGTTTCTCTAGATACAATAAAATTCAAATAAAATCGGAATACCAACATAAAACTACTTTCATTTGTCCTTTGGGTACCTTCGCGTACAAAAAAACACCCTTCAGATTGAAAAATGTTGGGCAACCTTTCAATGGGCGATGAACTTTTCCTTCCATGATATAAAATCCATTGTCGAACCTTACCTTGACGATCTAGCTACACATTCTCGTAAGAGGATTGACCATCCAGATCACTTACGGTTGATATTTGAGTGATGCAGATACTATAAGATCCACTTGAATCCCCACAAGTGCATTTTTTGTGTCGAGTCAGGGAGACTGCTCAGATTCATTGTCTCTAATAGAGGCATCCAGGTGGATCCATTAAAAGTAGAGGCCAATGTAAATCTGCCTCCTCCTCATTCTATCAGGCAACTTCAAATCCTGCGGGGAAAGTCTAATTTTCTTTGACG
The DNA here is from genome assembly GCA_001517045.1 of Pseudotsuga menziesii. Taxonomy (NCBI): domain Eukaryota; kingdom Viridiplantae; phylum Streptophyta; class Pinopsida; order Pinales; family Pinaceae; genus Pseudotsuga; species Pseudotsuga menziesii. The sequence goes on along the minus strand of LPNX010493672.1, from coordinate 67,666 downwards.
TTTTATCGTTAACTATGCCAAGATTACCAAGGGTTTCATGCACCTATTAAAATAGGACACCCCATTTGTATGGGATGAAACTGCACAACTCACTTTCGAGGCATTGAAAGCATTGAAGAAATCTTTATTGTCGACACCTTTACTACGTTTGCCAGATTACTCTAGGGATTTTAAATTGTATCTGGCAGCGTTTGAGTCGACCATTGGGGTAGTCTTGGTCCAAGAAAATGATAAGCTCCAGAATCATGTCATTTACTATCTTAGCTGTGCTTTAGCTGGGCCTGAACTCAGATAATCCCACGTCAAGAAATTGGCCTTAGCAGCTGTCTATGATGTTCAGAGGTTATGTCACTACATTTTGCTAAGGACTACAATAGTAGTGGCGGATGTGAATCCTTTTCAGTATGTTTTGTCCCGACGGATTGTTGGGGGAAAATTCAACAAATGGATAGTCATTCTCCAAGAGTTTGAATTGGATTTCCAGTCCTCTAAGTCTAAAAAGTCCTTTTTTTTGCTGGGCTTATAGCAGAATTTCCAACGAAAGAAGATGTAGTCATTGAGGATGACTCATTCCCAGATGAGCATATATTCTTGATAGCCACCTTTGACCCCTGGTATGGAGATATACTTATTTATCTCTATACTTTGAAGTATCTTATAGCTTTCTCACTAGAGGAACGACATAAATTACGCCTTCATGCTAAGAACTACCTCATCATAGGAGATACATTATATCGAAGATGGGTAGATTCCATTTTGCGTCGATGTCTTAACCATGAGGAAGTGGAGATTGTCCTCAATGATTCCCATAGTGGAGCATGTGGGGATCATTTATCTGGGTTAGCAATGACCTAGAATATACTACATGTTATTTATTTTTGGCCCACAATTTTCAAAGATTGTGTGGAAGTGGTGAAGTGCTGTCATCCCTGTCAACTTTACACCAGAAAAATGCGGTCACATCCTGCTTTGTTGTTTCTTGTTTTCTTAGTGGGCCCCTTCATGAAATGGGGGATTGATTACGTGACATGCAACCCAGCCTCGGCTGGGGGGCACAAATATATCATTGTCATTGTGGCCTATTTGACAAAATGGGCAGAGGCAATTCCCACCTTTAAAGCCGATGGGAAAAAAACAGCTTTCTTCATATTCAATCAGATTATAGCATGGTTTGGTATACCCAAGGTGATTGTCACTGACCATGGAAGTCATTTTCAAAATAGCATGATGACGGAACTGACCACTATGCATGGATTCAAACAAGACCATTCATCTTCGTATTATCCTCAAGCAAATGGTCAAGTTGAGTCCGTTAACAAGACTTTGAAGACTATCCTCAAACGTACTATTAATGCATCCCATGCTAACTGGAATATCATGCTATACCTTGCTCCTTTGGAATACCGAACTAATGTAAAAACTACTACGGGTTTCTCCCCCTTCCAACTCGTTCATGGAGTGGAATCCGTTACCCCAGTTGAATGTGAAATCCCATCTTTGAAAATAGCTATTCATGTGTTACCCGATACGACAGATCTTGAAGAATGTCTAGTACACTTAGAACACCTGGATGAGCAGTGTAGAGATGCGCTAACAGCAAATCAAGCTCACAAGAAAAGCCAATATGATAAGTTGGTCAAACCTCAGATTTTCTCTGAGGGGGAACTTGTTTTGCTTTGTGACCAAGACAAAGAACCCCTAGGGGTAGGAAAATTCAAGGCCATGTGGTTAGGGCCTTATGTCGTATCGAAGGTCTTAAAGAAGGGTGCATATGAGTTAATAGATTTTGATGGGGATAAGCTTCCTGAGCCTAGAAATGGGCTCTACCTGAAGAAGTACTATGCTTAGGCTTAGCACTTTTTCTTGTATTTTATTGTATGTATTTTTATGTACACTAGTTCATCGATTTGTGTTTTTTATACCATCTACTAGTTGTTGCATATGTCTTCTGAGAGGTACGTAGGTTTCGTTGATGGCACCAGTCACCACACTTGTAATCTTGCTTCAGCAGCATGGGTCATTTATTCTCCCTCAGGACAATTAGTCGCCTCAAGAGGTGCTTTCTTAGGTCCTGCTTCTAATAATGTTGCTGAGTATAGGGCTGTAATTGAGCTTCTATGGGATTATTTATCATGTGGTATCACTCAGCTGGAAGTTCGAATGGACTCTCAACTGGTGGTTTCCCAGCTCAATCTAGCTTATCAGGTGCGAAACCCTATTCTATTGTGTCAGTTCATGCAAGTTAGGTTATTGTAAAGAAATTTTGAGTTCATTACATTCAATTACATTCCAAGAAATCAAAATTCATTGACTGATGCATATGCTAATTACATTTTGGATAGGAATCTAACACATATTTCATAAAAATATATAGCATACACATAAAAAACATTTGTAAATAAACCAACAATATATGTCTGTGTGTGTGTGTGTGTGTGAATATTTGTCTATAGATAGGTTGAGTTCTTGATCCTCAAATTAAGTCATAACTGTATAATATATAAAAATATACAAAAATATGGATCATAGTCCATCAAAATGCCTTAGATCTATGCTGGACCACCCTGGTCCCCCCGGTCTCCCTGTACTCTAGATTCCTCAACCTCCTTGGCTTTGGAAGCCTCAACAACATCTATGTACACTAAAACAGCTTTGGCTAACTGCCTCAAAAGGCGTTTCCAGATGGGTGGTACTCAAACCACATACTCCTGCATAATGGCTGGGATGTGATCAATCCTCAAAGTAGGTACTCTTTGGGTAAGCCTAGCCAGCTTCCCCTCTAGAACCATGATAAGCCCTCGGTATTCACCTAAGATAGGACAAACAAACATACGTGAATTCCCTTCAGGGAAGACTAGTCCAATATCTGCATTTGACATGTTTGTAGGGTTAGAACTCTTATACATATGCATATATCCCTATATTTTAAAATTTATAAAAATTTTAAAACTTGAAAATTAAAAATTACCTAACTCTCCCCATGCTCTTCCTGTAGGGAGGACAAGGTATGGATCACCCCGGAAATCCATCCCAGCATATGGAAACTTCTCCAATGCTGGCAACTTTCGTTCCCACCAAAATTAGAATTCATCATCGTATACACTCTGCACTGAGCCACCTCCTCCCTAGCGGAGGAATATATCTCCCCATCTGCTCAGCCTAGGATGACAAGGAGATCTAATCGGTAGGGTTATTACAAGTCTCAACCCCAGCACTCTCTCAAAGAAGAAGGCCACCAGAATGCTAGAATATTCTAAGTTCTTCCTTCTTCCTCTCTTGTAGTCCGAAAGTTGTTTTCTCAAAATCGGGATCACTCCCGAGCACCAATCATATAAATCCCCCTGCATGTAGTCCACTACCAACCTCATTTGGTTCTATGTAGAGATATGAAGAGAAGATGATCACGCAACCCTCACTATGGTACTTATCAAAACCTATAAGGGAAGATCACGTATATGTGTAATAGGGATGCAACTCCCTCTCTTTTGGGTCCCCGGTGCGCAGTATACATCAATGTAGTTTTTGACACTTAGAGGATCACCGCCTCTGCCGATGCCCTCCAAGTTGACTAGAGCCCCCCATCATGACAGACCAATAATGAAGTAGATATCCTCGAAAGTAATATCCAAGGACTCACCCTAAAGGTCGAACATGCCCAAATCATGATCCCAGTAGTTTATCATGAACTCTAGCAGGCGAACATTGGCCCACACAGGTGATGTGCAAAAGAATTTCAACAACCCACTTAAACGTAAAACATTCACAGTGGGGGCATCCTGGAGTGCTTCTTGATCCAAATCTTCTTTCTCACGCTCCCTCCACTCAAGCACCATCTTCACACATAGAAAAACAATCATTGTGAAGCATTAGTTTCATATAAAAATTCAAAATTTTGACTCTATATATCTCTTTTACCCTCCATGCAGCGTACGTGACTTTCTAGTTAGAAATGTCGCATACTATACGTGACTGTCTTTCAGACAACCTGCATACAGAATACGTATATGAGAGTGTGAATTTAGCAAACTCACGTACACAACATTCCTTGCTTAAGGGTGCTCAAAAATATGAAATTGGGGCTCAAATTTGAAATTTGCTAGGATCAAAATGAAGAGCTTGGGGTCTAGTCTTACCTGACACTTGCAGAATTGGATTTCGTCCACTGAATTGTCCACACCGATCGAATGAAGGTAGAGGTAAAAACTTGCTTCTTATGGCTAAAATTCAAAATGGTGAGTTTTATTTAGTTTTTTGAACTATTTATAGAAATTATATTTCTTAAGTTGGTTTTTGTCCTATAGTTCATATTTTATCAAACTAATCCCATCTCTTTCGGCCTTGTAACAGGTTTTTCATCATTCTAAAATGTTTTTTGCTCATATAGGATGGTTTCATGTCATTCCACATGCATTTTGCATCTATACTGATTCCAGCTGAAACTTAGTAATAAACATTTTAACCACAGACTATGGTATTCTTAACCATTAGCTCCTTTTCTTTACCATCGTTCTTTCGTTGATAGGGCCTTCCTCTCATGATTATCCCCATTTAGAACCTATGTTGTCTTTCAATACTCATGCGGCAGCTGTGTTAGGTATAGGGGAATCCTTTTAGCTATTTTTCATGCCAAATGGAGCCTCATTTTGGTCTCTTTTTACAAGTTATCCCTTTATAGGACTCCCCACCCTTATGGAGTTTCTTTAGGCCGGGGTCTGACTCCTTAAAACAAACTTGAATTCCAAGTTAACTTGTCCATTCAAGCTCTTTAAGAATATGTGAATGTGCATCCACATTGGTGGTAGGTTATCTCTTTCTTGGACCATGCGGAATAGCACAAGAAGGGATCACTCTCTTTTCTACAAAATTGAGAAGAGTATTCTCAGGCATAGGTTTATCACTTTTCCATACCTGAGGAACTAAATTAATGGAAAAGTGACTCTCAGTATGAGCTTAGTTTTCTCTTTTTCATGCTTTGGACCTAAACATGAAAAATATTTTGAGTGTACTTTATGACTTTGTCATGCTCGTTAAACACTAAAGAACAAAGCATCGATTTTATTGTTGTCAGCCCCATTTCTCGTACTCAAATTGATCTTTCTGAGTGATATTTCTTTCCTTCACACTCGTAAATCACAAGCTATATATGTTGTTCTCAAAGGAGCATTGGGTAGGTGGTGATTTAACCTTTTTCAGACCTCCCTGACTAAGTACGAAAAACGTTCACCTTTTCTTCTATGGAAGTTAGGAGAGTTCTTTTGTGGTATGTTTTATACTTTTCCAACCTCAAGAGACTAATTTGAATGAAAAAGGACCCCCTTGGAGTCTTCTTTGGAGTTTTCAGACTCTCTAAATTTGAAAACACCAACTAAGCATGTACTAGTTTGGGCTCATTAAATCCACGAATCGGTAACACTATCAATCATTATTCCCTCTTTTCTTCAGGCTTGTTAAAAGATGAAGAGAGATCTGAGTTGACTTTCCTAGACTCATTAAAATTTAACAGGGAAGGTAAGGAAGAAGTTTTCTCTTGTTTTTCAGTTAGTGGCAGCATGTCATCCTTGAACATAGCACTCTTTGTCTTTTTCGATACCCATGTCTCAGTGTTCACTTTCAGTTTAGCTATTACTTTGAGTTTATTACTCCTCTAATCAGTTCTACCTGGGGAATCTGATCATGTCTCCTACATGAAAAATAAGTCTAGTTGTTCTATTTATAAAGTAATAATCCGCCTTGGGTCATCTCTATGTCATGCTCACTATTCAAGGACTTAACTCAATTTCTGATCTATATCCTGATCCCATCATTGTCGTATCTATTATCACTTGTGTTTCCCTTCCTTTACCCAGTTCCTAGTCACTCTTGTGATCCGTTGGAGGATCTATTTCCTTCCTTATCACAGTATGGTTCCACATTAGTACTTCCTAATGACGAATACCTATAGTTTTGATGATCTTAACTCAGGATCCACTTTCATCATTGGTGAATTCCTTTGCTTCAGTTGTCGATTACCACCTATTGATTGACAATCTGTTGAATCCGCTCCATGTTCGACTTCAACCTACATTTATTCACTTGGATTGGATTGTACTGGTTCTTTGGGATTGTTTATGAAGACTTTAGTTCCCTGACTATGGACTAAGTTGTGCAAGATTATGTTCTACTTATGTACACAGCTTCTAGATCTTTGAAGACTCATCATTATTGTATATTGTGGCTTCGATCCACCTTTGTAATATATGTGGTCTTGTACCCGTACTATATGATGTAATCAAACATTTGTAAAGGAGCTAGTGTTCCAGTATATTGAACATAGCATCCTCAGATATGACTTTGTATATGACATTATTATGTATTTGTTTCAGGTACTACCTCTGCTCCATTGGATTTCTGAGTTCTCCAAAGATAAAGATTATAATTTATTCCATCCATCGCTTCCCTCTAACCTCACACATTAGGGGGAATATGTTATCAACCCAAATGGCACTTCTCCATCCAAGTGTCGACACTACATTTGTTGGCACACAAAAGGACACTTATGGATTGAAGGTTTCCTAAAAGATGCATTCACTATCCACCTAGCTTGCCATTTTTACCTTTTTACATGTTGATTGTTGTACGTGACTCTTTCCACAACAAATTGTGTACATACGCAACTATCTCCATAGCATACCATGTACTGTATGTGAGTATTTTCGTTGCAACCTACATAGAGATCTGTACGTGGGTTTCCCTTATAGCAACTCACGTTTCATACGCGGGTTGCCAGTATCAATACTCATGTACACCTCCATTCAACATTAAAAATAATAAAACATGATTAATGGAGATTTTTTAAGCCTTAAACATTAACTATATTAACTATCTCAACCTCCTCAACCTTCGAAACTGCTCTATTTTCGTAAGTATAAATAGAGGTCTTGGGGAGGGCATTAATGAATCATACTTGGAGAGCAAAGTTATGCTGGTGGTATATCTTCGTAAGTCTTTGGAGCAGCAGAACTCAGAATCCTTTGGTTGTAGAGGAGTCTTTGTTTCACACGTTGGGTTGTACACTTATCTCATTCACTATTGTTAATAAAGAGAATCCTTCTTCCAACTTTGTGTTGACTCTCTTTCATGTATCATGGTTTGATGAATATTTATGATGAAGCACTCTATATGTTGTTTATCTAACTTGTCATATATACATGTATAAGATTGTATTTGGAGGATTTTCTCTTTGCAGGTGAAGGAGGTGCATCCCTGAAAGCTTTGGAGAGGATCAGAGTGGGAGAAGACAAAGCTTGGATCAACCGTTGTTAATCGGGTGAGTCCATTATATCTTCCTATTTATTTTTTGTACTCTAAAGATGATTGTCTGCAAGTTTTAAGAGTACGTTGGTAACCCCGGACCCTCGGTTATAAGGGTGTTTATTCCTGAACAACAATATGCTAGGAAGATAATTAAACAAAATGACAAAGACATTATATGTGTTAAAAACCTTTCAAAAACTATTGATAAGAAAGGTTGTTCTACATTCTAGCAAAAAAAATTGAAACATGAGAACATCCGTGAAAAAATTAAAAGATGTTTGTTCTAAGTTTGAGTCAACCAAAAAATAATCCATTTTGATAGATGAAATGAATATGCAAAAGCAAGATACTCCTACTACCCATACACACTATAATATGCAATGGATAAATATGAAACCTATTAAATAAAAACAATCCAAGGAATTTTCCAATATAATATCCCAAAATAAACCCTAATGGGATTTCAATTAAAACTTGTTTGCAAAGTAAAATGGTGCATCTATTACAACAATATTTATGAAAAAAGTTGGTCCAAACCTACAACCAAAATATGGACTAAATTTCTTTAACATAAGCATATAATTACTACCCATTCAAAGCTTCCAGGATGATATACACTATTAAATCAATGGCTGATCTACACCTTGCTGGCCACTACAAGAGGAACTTCCCTCTAGAGCCAAGAACACTTCCAAGAAGGGAAGAAAAATTTCAAGTGCATCAAACAGATACCATAAAAATAGAGGGTTATAGTGTGAACCAAGGCTATGGAAATTCCAAAGTATGTGAACTTTGCTCAATGGATTTAAGTATCCAATCAAATAATGTAATATGCATACCATAGATAATTACCATGAATAACATACATATACAAAAGAATGATTGTGAACAAAACAAAATATATATAGTGTGTTGGGGGTTGAGTTTGGGGAGGGGGTTGCTTAGGTTGTAGGTGTGGTTACAAGTGTGACAAACCTTCTTATATCCTGTGCTCTTATTAAGAATAAAATTTTTCATTTAACTAATGGAATGTCCTTCTATTAATAATTTTGAATGTATTCAAAATCTTGATTAGCTTAATTATAATAGAGGTGGAGTACACTTGGCATAAAGATGAATTGTCTTCAGTGTTCCATTGTATGAATATTTAGCATTACCTTATTTTCCAATTAATTTCTTTTTGCTACTCTATTGATCCTATTTTACTGCATCATCAACCATGTTGGGTTAGAAACGGAAACAATTGGGTTTATGCCATAAGAATGCATAACCATGCTTGCATCATAATTGAGCAAGCACATCAGTTGTTCAGTCCAACCTTGATCCAAGTCGATGATATAAAATTTACATAGCAAGATAAGAATTAAAAGTTTCATTTTAACCTCCAAAATCTACCTCAAAGAGGTATCTTCATTTAAGGAATTCAAGTCCTCAGACTGCTCAAGGAGTCATTGATCCTTAAGACCTGAAATTAACCTATTATGACCTAAAGTACCTCCAGAAATCATTTATTCCTTCTAATAGTAATTTATGCTTTCTTATCAAAGGAAATATGCATCATGTAGAAATGCATATTTAAGGTGAAATGTTATAACTTATTTTCATGGTCAACAAAAGATCGGTCCTCTAATATACCCTTGAATCCAAGCCTAAATTTATAATTTGTATTCATTCACAAATAGAAGAGCACGGATATAATGGAAGCTACAATTTAGGCTTTATTGATTATTATTAGATAAAGTATCATAAAGAACAATAGAAATGTACACAAGCCCTTACATAAATAATGATAGCAATGTACAAGAAATAAAGCAGTAATAGAAATACTAGTCAATTTAATAACCAATTAAAAAAGAACAATAATAAAGCAAGTATAGAACTGTTTGGATCAACATTATACTCAGATACTTTTAGGTTCAGATCTTGTCACTGAAAAGACAAGTCACCAAAGGAACATATGACATACCTTGATAGACAGTAGGTTATATTGTTGTAGGTTGAGGTTAGATACATACAGTAGAAAGAAATATATCTCAATCACCATGTGTGAAGACCCTAGTATGATAGTAGCAACGATATTTATCGCAAAACATAGCTAATCAACCTTAAAAGATCACAACTCCCTCTAGAATAATTAACACCAAACAAGTCATGTATAGAAAGGTAAGGTCAAATTAGCCATGGCCTAGCTAGGAGAGGTTACAACAGTCCACTTTAATAAAAATGGGAGGTCATCACGTCCATGGCCCATCTAGGAGAGATCATACATAGTCACAATCCATTAGGATACACCTTACACAGTCACAAATAAGTTTTAGCATCCCTAAAGGGATGACGCCAAAGCTAGCAATCCAAGAGTAGCCCACAGAACTGAACATGACATATATTTTCAGCAGAAAAATGGTCTTAGATAAAACCTAATATAGTCATGGGTAAGCTTCATAAATTCATGGCCCATCATGGCAACAGGAGAGACAT
>LPNX010493672.1:19465-57866 GCA_001517045.1 Pseudotsuga menziesii | reverse complement strand
ATATATATATATATATATATATATATATATATATATATATATATATATAGGTTTTCTTATATTTTTAATATTTTATGTACTTTTTAATTTTGTCGAGTTGACACCAAGTCAAAGGATGTACTGATTCAACTCATAGTCAAAGTTCTCAGCAAGTCCATTTTGAGTCTAAGTCAGATAATTTTGGTTTCCTCACCAAGCATAGACCAAAAAATCCAACACGTCAGATTTAGCTCCTAAATCTGTGTATCCTACATCATTTTTGATGTTATCAAAACTCTATAATCAATAACATAATGTTGCTTTATTTTTTTTCATTTTGTTCTTTTCTATAAACAGGAAGTAATGGATGGCATATTCATTAAACCTTCCGCATCTTTAACAGACATTTTAATATGTTCCTTTTGTAATAGATTGGTAATTTTAAGCTTCTCAGCATCCATACTCATGAATTAAAAACTCATGCATATCTAATTTTTTGAAATGCAGCCGTCTAATTAGTACTATACCAAGTATGGAGAGTGGCATGCAAGATATGCCAAATCTTGGTAGTGTCAGGTATTCATCTCTTGAAGGAGAATTCTTGAAAAATCAGGGAGATTTGAAATCTGTTTGGGAGACAAATATGAGCAGAGGTATATGGAGTAACACAAATGTGAAGGATTTGAATTGTTCAGTAAGACTTGACTCTATCAAAGGATATTTCCTTATAAAGGTTCATTTTAGTTTTTTATTCTTGGCAGGATCAGTGTTAATATCTTTGTTTGTTATTACATCTTTAAGGAATTAGAGTTGTCTTATATGTGGACATGAACAACATAATTTACTGATGTTTGTTATTATGGTATTAATGTTGTTTTAGTTTATGATGTTATTGTCACAATATGTATTATAGGATTGGAAAAAGTTTATTAAAATGTGTCTAGATGTTGAGTTAAGTCATCAGCAAGGCTCAACTTTGATGGATTAATTACGTTTACTTAACTAATAAACATTTCATATAGATGAAATTTTTGACTAAATCAAATGACATGGCTAGAAGGGAGTAAATTAAAGCAAGGTTAATTAATTTCTTACTTTATCTTGTGAGGGTACTATAAGATGAACTACAATATGAAAAACTTAATCAAGCATTACCGAACTTAAACATTAACAGAAAAGAAGAAGTGATAAAGTGGGGAATGACCAAATTCCCATGGAACTTACCTTAATATTGTGAGCGGTGCATAGTAATTTCAGTAGTAGTACTCTTGCCATGATAAGTATATATTAACATCTGACAATAACGTTTTAGTTAAGCATTAGAAATCGTTTATCCATTACTCTTATTCTTTCCCAATTCATCGTTGGAGCTAGTTTGTAGTTTGTACCAGTATATGTATGTTTCCATTAGATTAACTATTTTTTCCAGAATATATTTAGTCAAGTACCCACAATTTACATGATATACATCATGAGGTATTTTAAGAATGGGTTGAAAGTGAGTTCAGTGTAGTCCAATTTTATTCGGTTTGATATTATTCAAACTCTTTGATAAGTGGAACAGGAAGGTCTAAATTGATGGGTTGATAGGTCACCATTTACTCTTTTGTTATTTTCTTCTGTGACTACTTTTGTTCTGGGGAGATTGTTTTTACTGTGATTAGTCAATTTTCATATCTTTCTTCAATTCATGATATTTTTAGGACTGACCTTAATAAGATTCTAGAACTTGAAGTACTTTACAATAACGGTTTATCTAGATAGGCTGTTGTTTTTATGTTTGTTTGTTATTGATACTGTTCACAATTTATAATGATATTATTTGTGAACATAAGCCTCCTATATATTAAGGTGCAAGTGTACTCATTTACTCTTCTCTTATTTGAGAGCTTCAACCCTATGTGTGAGTCATCATCTATCCAATAGCATTGTACTCATTTTATACTATTTTACTCCTAGAAATTTCAAATGAGTTCTCGTTATCAAAACTCGTTGTGCTGAAATGCTGAGCTCCAGTAGGTGATGAGTAGGTCAAATCTAATAAGAATTGGTGTGAATGTAAATGATAGATATGAAAAATATCTTTAGAGGTTTAACTCCATGGTTTCCAATCCATCTGTTGTCTGAATTTATTATGTTCCTTCATATTCTCAATCATCTCTAAGTTAAAAAATTATCAAAATTTAGAATAGATTCTAGTGATCACCTTTGATAATATTCCCATAGATCTAGGTTTCAATAATATTCCAATATTTAACTTCTTCCCAATAAACAGCTCCTGATATAAATAACAATCTTTAACTTCTTTAGAATAGGGAACAATGAATCAGCACCAGATATAATTATAAATAAAACCAGACTTGGAGAAGCATTTCTCATTTACACCATACCCACATCGATGTCTATATAATATTTATACCAACCAACTCTTCATCAAACACATCTATTTTTTAATAATGGAGAGGGTCAGTCATGGGATATTTCAAATCACTAAATATTTGTTGAAAACAACATGGCACATATGAAATGAGACTGAAATTGATGTGCCAACATTAGGCATAGAAAAAACTAAAGAGTAAAAGTTGTGGGTGTGGAATAAGTTGCCACTAAGAGGCACACACCTGTTATGAGAATGTGAGTAATGAGAATGATCTCTATCACACTTGCTTCTCCTGATATGCCTATGGATCATAGGAGATGGAGAATTCCTTCTCTTATATGACGGTGATTGGGAAAACGACCGAGGAATCTTTCTTCCGAGTGTGGAATTTCTACTTCCTCTCTTTTCCCCAAACTAAATAGAAACAAATCTCAAGCCTTATTAAACACAATGAATCCTGCACGACATATAATCAAACATCGTTTCATCAAGTATGATCTAATGGCATTTTGAACAAAATAAAACCCTCCTCATTTCCTACCATAATAAAATGGTGCAAAAATACCATTTAGGTTTCATACAATTGTACCAAATAAATACTTCCTCACCTTCTACCTAAAGTTTTGCAGCAACCCTACCAAAAAGACACCTTTCAAATAAAAAAACAAATTGAATTTTTTTTTAAATCCAACCCTAACCTAGCTAGATAATAACAATCATAAAACCATTTGTACCTTCAATTAAGAACCCTTAAAGCCTTGTTTTGGGATGAGGGTATTTATCAAGAACTCCTCTAAAACTGACAGAAACCCAATGAAATTTTTCCAATGGATTGTTAGGATTATAATCCTCCCTTGTCCAATTTGGTCAATTATGTCTAAATCAGGAGTCCTTTCAGTCTATATTTAGTCACTAGCACCATTGGGTCCACTTGGCCTAATTAGGGCACATGTACCAGTTACTAAAGTGTGGGGAACACTAATTGAGGCCAACTTCCACTGATTGCACTTGCATGCATTAGCTTAGGAGCCTCCTAGATCAATCCCTACAAATTAGGAGCCACTAGGAGTGCCAACACCAACCTCCATTAGTTGAGTTTAGTTGGTGACTAGTCAAGCTCAGTTAGGACTCAGTTACATTCAGTTATAGTCTGTTACATCCAGTTCTACTCAGTTAGCGCTATATTTTCATGGCCGCAAGTATGTGAGGTGCATTTACTCACCTACCTTAGTTAGTTAGACTAGTTAACTAATAATTAAAACTGAATTAGACACTTGAGTTGGTATTTTGAACTATGATAATGATTTAGACAAGGTCAGTTAACCATATAGTCAAGTACAGTCAAACCAATTCAAATTTCCTCACAGGGATTCAAATTGCATGAGGTTATTTATCCATTGTACTTCATTGTAATTAATTATCTAATTACTTTTGATTAATAAAATAATTCACAATTGCAAGCCATTTTTGCACTGTTTCATTCTTCAATTTTTGAGTAAAATTGTATGATATATCTTGTGAGTTGTGTGTTGGTCCACAGATATATGTGCTCAATTTAATACAAAATTCTAACGATATTTATTTCATACCTAAAATGTTTAAATCAGACACGAATACCCAATAACAGAAAACCATATTCAATCTACAAAAACTAGATTGATCAAAACATTAAATACGACATGAAAAAACAAAAAGAAATCCAAATATCAAAACCAGAAATGCCCTACCAAAATCCATCCAACAACAAGAATCCCATAAATCTTATTTGTAGTTATAGAGCTTCGAAAGAAAACAATAGGTTATTGAAAATACCTTTTTCCAATAGCAGAATTTCAGCCTACAACCATAAATACGAATAATTGAAGCTCGCACGTAGAGTTGAATCCACGAATCTTCCTGTTATCTGTGATATTGAGAATGAAAAAGATAAATCCAATGTGTTATATTATGTATCTCCCTCACAAATCCCTTATGAATGCACTAATTTTATTGAAAAATCAAACGAAGCATATAAATATGTTAAAAAAAAAGATTGCCCCCACCATTTGCTAAACATCAGTAGAGAAATGGGATTGAGACCGATGCTAGCACCATGGTCTCATGGGATTGATAGACATTCATATATAGCTTTCAAGTTGAGGTAAGGAAAATACAAGTTATGCTATATGGAAGTACAAAAAAGAAACTATATTGTAAGGAAGATTTAAATCATCATCAATATGCATTGTGGAATGTAAATATTAATGACATTTGAAGTGAGATACACATTATTAGATGTGGATGAATAGTATATGTGATTTTGTATATGTTAAGTATATATTATTAAGTTGTATGCTTGATTTTGTGTTTTTTTTGGGGAAAATGGGGTTAAAATTAAATAAATAAAAAATATGAAAAGTAAAAGAAGAATTGAGAAATTATGTAATAATATGAAATTTTAAGTAAAAAAAACTTGTGAAAAAATTATGTAGTGTACATCTCTCTGGAGAAGTAATGCAATGTGATGGTCCTTGTGTGCATTAGTTCCCTACTATAGTACATGTGAAGCTCTCAAACTTATTCCAACCTTTTGACAGATAGTAGAAGAAATGGTGATGCTTTTGCAGCCAATATTACATCTTTTGAACCTCTTTGAAAGTATGGAAGACTTGAAATTGGGATGTCATGCTCTAGGGACTTGAATGAGACCATACAATGGATTCCTCATATTTCATATAAAGAGACAATAAGTGTACCCCTTAGGCCTTTCCATGTATATTTTTCTTTCTAGTTTGTCATGTAAAAAGTTGCTTTTGTCTCTTCTTTATAGAGGAAGAGTGACATGATCCAATGTCTCATTGTTCTTCAGTGAGAATAACTATTGATCAGACCTTACAGTCATGAAGCATCTCTCTGGGAGTTTATAGCACCTCTATGGGAGAAGTGGATTTTCTTGACAAAGCGCAAGGTTCTCATTTTGAAACTGAGATCTTGTTCTGCTTTTGCTAGATGACTCTCCAGTCATGTTCCTAGCAGCCTCAATAACCTTTTGAGCCCATTTAGGCCTAGGATTTGGAGTAGGTATTGGATCTTAGTCTGGATCATATTGAACTTCATATTCAATTCCAAAAATTGATTCAACTTGGTCCTTTGCTTCGGATTATGAATCTGAAACATTAATGGAAACATTATCATATGCAAAAGGTTTAGATATAATTAATTTTACTTCCCTTTCAAATGGATAATAATACTATGAAATCATATAAATAAGGGAAATCTTAAATAGTAGTGGAGACTTTTGATATTAAAAAAGTACATGTAATTTCATTATTTTTATTATCTATTATAACATAATATGAACAAACTAGATAATGAAAAAACCATACATTTAAAGAAAAACATAAGAATATAACTTAGGAATTTCCTTCATCACACATAGGAAATTAGTACATCCAAGTACCTAAGGACCTAGTAGTCCATGTTATTACTTCAAAAAATGCATAAAAATGACAATTTTAACACAAATGACAATTTATAAAATTACCTTTTGTCACAAAAATATCAAACTATATAAACATTTTCTCCATTGCATTGAAGCCCTAGCTGGAACATAAAGGGCGCAACAAAAAAAAGACTAGTGCATCGCAATCAAACTAACCTGGAAATCGAATGAGATGAAAAATTCGATGTGAGGTAATAACTTCAATGTGAAATGGAAATTCAGGAATCAAAACTCAATGTGAGATAATAAATTTTCCCCAAACAAATATTTGTTTCATTAAAAACCCACTTTCTATAGGTTTTTAAGGCATTTGAATGTATTTTCCATAAGTTTAGGCACAATTAATGCATATGCCATGCATTTATTTCCACTCCATGTTTGTGGAGACTACGTATTTTCCTTTAAGTGGAATTCAATTTTGGACTTTTCCTCTCTTGTCTACCTATGTCATTAGTCACATCTTCCATTGTGGAGGTGGTGCTCAGATTTAAAAGAGATCATGTCTCTTATTTGTACTTGAGTTATGTCTTCATGTTGTAAGAGAATCGTAAAATGTGCTTTCGACCTTCACTACTCAAGAGTGTTAATTTTATTGTTAACATTATTGAACAGGATCATAGAAAGGATTTTTATGAATAGGAACAAAATAAAAATGTGTTTCTTATCATAACTCAATCTATATAAAATAAAACGTGGTTTTTCAATATTACACATAATATTGAATGCGAGTCAGGGTGGTATTGTCGACCATCATGGTGTTGTCGATAGAGGAAAGAAGTAGAGTGTTCATTAACTCTACCAATTCATGTAATCTCTACATTGATAAAATGAAGGTGAAGACTCACTTAGACAATGAATACCTTCTTGTTAATCCACCCTTGTACATATAATCAATAAACACTCAAACTTAGAAAATGAAGGGTGTCAATATCAGTTGAGAATGCACCCAAGTAAAGTTCAAATTCAACTTGGTTTTGACAAGCACAAAAGGCTAGTTACAAGTTACAAAACAAAAATGTACAAATTTATTTATAAAAAATATTAAGCATGGGAGTTTGTGTATGTCATTTAAATAAAAGATAAAATATTTTCACTTTTGGACTATTGTGAGCCAGTTTGATATGTCAATATGAATATGGTAAGAACGCTTTCCTTTGACACAACACATTCAACTCTCTAACTCTTTTGAAGGTAGTGTCACAACTCAAACATGCAACATATTTTCATATGTAAAGGGTGACAATGCATGTTATGGAAAATATATATTGATTAACATATGGCACTCACACTAAACCAAACATTCACTAGTAGAGAAAAGTAGTTGCATGCTCACCACAATAGATGAAGGATACTAGAACATGTATACATAACTATAATTTAAAAATATATGGTCGCATACAAATATAGGAACTTCAATGAATTCAGCTTGGTGTGTAGATTCAGGTTTCCTCTACAATCCAATGTTCACTTCAAACCTTCTCTTCATTGACAGTATATTTTCTTATGATTCAACAATGAGAATCTTTTTGGATGGGGAAATTTCCATACAAATGTCACTCCACCTATGATTAGTGTAATACCCCGGTTTTTAACCCTGCTTCCATATATTGTAAATAATATTGGTGCGGAGATAAAGCCCAAGGCCCCACCATACATTTGGTTATGTTGTGTTTCTGATTTGGAATGGTCACCGCTGGTATATCTGGACATACAACATATATTCAATTGTGGAATCATGTAAACACACATTTTTAATTAAATAACCCAACCAGCTATGTTTGCGGCAACTAAATTGATAAGGGGCATGATTTCCAAAGGATAAGGAAGGGGAATGTTGAACATTGAGTCATGGGGGAAGAGCCATGTGTCACCCCTATCTTTTTCTCACCACCACCTTAGTTTTCTGCTGTTAGTGGGAACATCAATTTGCTAGCAAAAAGACCACTCCTATGCTCATGCCTGTACTCACTCTCCACGACGTGCCTTTTGGGTAGTGGATGGTCTTCCCACTAGGGAGATCGCGAGTCTATCTATATTCCATCACGCTGAGCGGAATTAAAGGAATCCACAATTCATTGTTGGGGGTTTTCCATTCCTTTCAGACACGGCTTGCTAGTCAGAAAAATGTTCTTCCTCTGTTCACACAGAATTTTGCATATTTTTCCCATCAATTTCAAACTGTGTATGGTCCTGTTATGTCCATCATTGGTTTGAGGCTGTGATTTTCTTGGATAGTTCGACGGATTGTGTTTTGTATTTTTGTATAGAGTGGTAGTCTGTTCTTTCTCCCACTCCTCTGCCTGTGCAAGTTCTACAGTGATTATATTGAGGATAAACCCCGTGTTGTGAGTCCTTGCGCTGTGTGGTCAATGGTTTCATCCACTTTTCATTTTGGCTGTGTCTTTTTCCCCCTCACGCATAGACTGAGAATCGTTTTCCTTTCCCATTGTTGTTTGTGTAATTTCTCTCACAATTGCATTGAGGAATTGTTGTGGGTTCATAGTTGTTGTGGGCTGTTGTTTTCCATAATGGATTGACTATTTTTTTCCCCTGTAAAAGCTTGAACAACTATTTGTAAAAGCTTGAACAACTATTTGGCTGCTTGCATGCAGTGGTTTTGTCCTCGGACTGCATTGGAGTGGTGAATGAGGGCCTGAGGTGCTTGATAAACCTGGTGGACTGAGAACCACAAAGATAGAGCTACTGAGCTGGCTTCCTTCTCCACAACCCCTGAATAGGACTGGAAGGGAGATCAGGGTCTGAGGGACTGCGTTGCAGAGAAAGGGTCGATTTCCTTGTGTTGGGTGTATGTCGATGTTATAGAATCCATACTAGTTCTGGTGTTGGTGTCTGTAGCTCTTAAATGAGCTTACCATCTTAGCATTAGCCTTTCCCAACACATGGATGGGCTAATAAACCCAACTTTGTTGGCTTGGCTGATCCATTATTCTCCTGATAAACCCAACTGTGTTGGCTTGGCTGAACTGTGTACCCTTGTGGTGTTGTTATCCATGGTTATGTGTAAGTCTATTTAGTTCCTTATTCCTTACGGAATCATGCCCGGCTCGGGGGTGGCAGCGTTGCTGAGAGATTAAAGAGCACGCAAGCCTACAGTTGGGTGGAACATTGCATCGATGTAGCTAGATGCGGAACAAGCTATTTATAAGATAATTATCCTTACCTAACTTGTGTCTGCAATTATATTTACTGTTAATGAATGCTGATATACATGTTAAATGTTGATCGATATATGCATGAAGTGTTGATTGATATGTTTTGCTTCCATTGTGTATAATGAATGGTTATGCTTCGTGATATGTTTTATGATTTAAAGTATCATACTTTAGCATTATATGTATATGTATGTTCATGTTTATGGGGCTAGATCCCCGAATGATTGACGTATAGTAGCATCCTCTTCACCAGTCCGAGGGTCGAGGATGTTACAGTGTGGTATCAGAGCTCTGGTTACAGCATGGGCCGGAATGGGCCATGACAGATCAGATAGCATAAAAAGGTTACCTTCTGCCCAGCAGCAATCAGAAAATTGTGACAGAAAGACCTCAACTTCAAAATTTTCTAAGGGCCAGAACTATTGGCCCATCAGGTCACTTAGTGGGAAGGCCACCCAACGGATAGTTGATCCAATGGCCGATGTGGTGGAAGACTGCAGAGGAAAAATTTCGGAAATTTTTTTAAGTGTTTGGCCATCAGCACATCGAAACACTTATACGGATGGATCATCGATGCTTAGCTGATTGACTGCCATCATTGCAAATCGCTATACCACTACGCCTTCAATGAGTAGAGCCTTCGACCGCCGATGACGCAAGATTTCAAAAATTTTCTAATTGTTGACTTCATCGGCCATCGAAGCATGTTAGTAGTATGCATTGGCGATGAACACTGGAAGGTATTAGATTATCTACACCGTCATTGCGGGTATCTAGAAGAATATCCTTTCGACGGATAGAGCCTGCGACCGTCGATGCCATAAAGAAAGTTAAAAAAAAATTCTAAGGCCCGAAATCATCAGCCATCGAAAGAAGATAGTGTTTCATGCATCCACCATTGTGGAAACCTAGCGCACTAGTCTTTCGATGGGGAGAATCTCTAACTGCTGATGCTGGTCAAAATCAGTTCGTCGATCGAAAAGCATTAGTGGATTGGACCGCGGATCAGGAAAGGATCGAAGATGATGAGCCGTCGTTGCGGTTGTTGATTGAACTAACCCGCCAATTTTTTAGTCTTCCACTCATCGATGCCGAGGTGTTAGTGGATTATGGAGCCGACAGAGTCAGCAGAAGATAAAGGAATTTTTCGCCAACAGAAGAAGAAAATTCAAATTTTCTCTAAGGCATCAGATCATCGGCCATCGGGAAATGTTAGTGGATCAGATCAACTTTCGAAAAAATTTCAATGAAGGTGACCCACTGTTGCAGCTGTTTAGTTAACTATCCCTCTGACGCTGTAGTGGTTAGTTTTCAGCAGATTTTAACAGACTATCCATGGTCACAAAGCTGAATATCAAATAGGGAAAATTCTGTGTTTTAGCATAATTGTTGTTTTATGAGTTTCCAGAAGAAAAGGTAAGTAATTTTGATTTATATTAATGTTATGCATCTAACAGTTTGCTACTAACACATTTGCAGAACTTTAGATAACTTCCAAGAACAGTACTCCAGAAAGAAAAGTGTGGTAAAGCAAGAGGTGGTTCAGTCATGAGAACCCATGATGGGTATGATGCTCGAGATTCTTACGAGCGAGTAGAAGATGCCATGGGAGAAAATTTCCGTAATGGAAATGATGTCATAGAGTCTAATGGAAGGAGATTGCAGGGGACACCGTCCGAGGTTGTAGCCACCATGAGAATCTTGGTTAAATCCTAGGAAGAGAAGCATCAGTTGAATGCTTCCATATTGCAGAGTTTGACAGATTTACAGAAAAAGATAGATTCTGGACAAGGTACATCAATACTAGAAGGTAGTAAGAGCAGCACTAGGAGAAGAAGAAGGACTTCCAATGGATCATCTGACTCTGAAGAATCCAGTGGAGATACAAGTTCATCTTCTCATAAAAGGAAAAGAAGAAGGCACCATAGTGATCACTCTCGAGATGAATTTAGGAAATCTAAACATCCTACATGTGATGGTGAGATGAACATAGGACAAGAAACTGAAGCTTGGCTTCTTGGTATCAAGAAGTACTTTCACCTGCAGGATTATTTAGGAAACATGAAGGCATGAGTTTCCATATTCAATCTGAATGGAAGGGCATCCATTTGGTGGGAACACTTCAAGAAGGTAAAGAAGATCAGTGAAAGGAAACTGAAGTGGAAATAGTTCAAGAAGAATTTCAGGTAGAAATACCTTTCTGACAGGTATTATGATGGAAAGATCAAGGAGTTCCATGAGCTGAGATTCGGACAACAAACCATGGATGAATATGCAAATAAATTATTGGAATTGTTGAGGTATGTCCAATATATCATAGCTGAAAAAGTAAAAATCTAGTGGTTTCTAAGTGGATTTCCTCAAGCCTACAAAGATAGAATTGAGTTCTATGAGCCGAGAACTCTCGAAGAAGCAATAATAAAGGATAAATATTGCTATGAGCAAAGCAAAGGTAAACCTGATTACCATAAGGCATGGAAGGATAAGAAGAATGAAAAGTTTAACCAAAGAAAGAAAGGTTTCAAACCTTCTAGATTCAGGAATCAGTAGAAGCAGCCATCCCAAGCTACGAATAATCCCGTTGGAGTGACAGGTGGAAATCCTAAAGAGCCACAACAGAATAAAGGTCCACTCAAATGTTGAAAATGTGAAGGACCTCACTTGTACAGATATTGTCGCCTCTAGAATGAAAGTGCAAGGCAAGCTTATAAAATTCAGGGATCAGAAATAGTGGGTCAAGTAGCAAGGGAAGTCCCTATAATTTATGCAGCACTGGCGGACCACCAGGCAGATCATCAGTCAACTGTGGTTGAAGTTGCAGGTAAGATTGTTGAACAATCTATTTCTATTTTGACTTATCCTATTTCTACTCACAGTTATATCACTCCTAGGGTAGTGGAGATTTGTGCTTTTAAGAAGGTAAAGCATAGAAAATCTTGTTTAGTTCAGCTAGCCACTGGGACTAAGAGAAAAGTCAGTGACATGGTAGAGAAATGCCCATTGATCATGAATGGATTGAACACTTGTGTAGATCTGAATGTTCTACCACTTGGTTCCTATGATGTTCTCCTTGGAATGGGTTGGTTAGAAGCTCGCAGAGTGAAGCTTGACTACTATAACAAGACTTTTGAATGCACAGATGAAGAAGGAAACCCAGTAGTTGTGAAGGGTATTCCAAAGGTAATTTCAGTAAGGTAGGTTTCAACAATGCAGTTGAAGAAGTTATGTAGGAAAGGCTGCCAGCTGTATGCAACTCATATTCTGGAACCAACAGGAGATGAAACTCCTAGGTTGGAGGACTATCAGGTGTTACAGGAATTCAAGGATTTATTCCCTAACGAGATTCCAGGACTTCCTCTAAAGAGGGACATTGATTTCACCATTGAACTTGTGCTAGGAGCAACACCAGTGTCCAAGACACCCTACAGGATGAGTACACTGGAGATGTTAGAGTTGAAGATGCAACTGTAAGATTTGTTGGAAAAGAAGTACATCCGATCGAGTGTGTCTCCTTGGGGAGCACCGGTTCTGTTTGTGAAGAATAAAGATGGTACACTCAGGTTATGTATTGATTACAAATAGTTGAACAAGTTTACTCTAAAGAATAAATACCCTTTTCCTAGGATTGATGACCTCTTTGATCAAATGAGAGGAGCAAAGGTGTTTTCCAAGATTGACTTGAGGTCTGTTTACCATCAGGTGAGAATCAAGGATGAATACATTCATAAGATAGCCTTCAGGACAAGGTATGGACATTTGAGTTTGCAGTGGTGTTGAGACCAGAAATGACCTCTTTTAACCACCCTTAATCACCTCTTCTTCCCCTATCCTACCCCATTCAGCACATAAATCAGACTTGTTATCCCCACTTTATTCTTCAAACTGCCAAGGTATGACTGGTCATTGCTTTATCTTATTAATTCTTATGATTGTGATAATTAAAGCTGTGTATCTCTCAAATGTGCTAACATGTTATGATTTATGAAGGTAGTTTGAGATAAGTCGACTACAGGAATATTGGGATAAACAAGTCTCGAAAGGAGGGATATTCACTGCTCAAGTTGATCATCAGCCCTCCTATCATCACCCAAGGCACGTGGTTCTAATGCGACATCCTAGAAAAAGCTGTGACAAGGCAGCTGTAACAGAATGCGCCATAATTGGAAATCCTTAGTACATTGCTGCTCGTGTATAGTTGTGATCAGAAAATATCGCTACTCCTAGGCCGATTAACTTCTTTCCCGTGCTTTCTATGTCTTTACCATGCCACGTTTGTAATACCTAATGTTATTTAGGGTGCTTGAAGATCAGAGATCTTCATCGCTGCCCTAGAATAGGATCAGATGTTATGATCCACATGATATAAATATGGAGAGTTGTCTCGACCCAGGGGGTTGCTGAACATATAATTCATTCACTGTATTAGCTGTGAGGAGCAATTTGTGTAACCATTCTATCTTTTAATACAAGGAGTTACTTATGATCTAAGAGGTTGTACGTTGTTCAGCCAGCATCTCTGTGTGAAGGCTGGGCCCGCCTTCCACAGAGATTTCTGAGTTAAATTAGGATTTTTTAATTCATTGGTTCTGTGATGTCTTGTTAATTCCATTCCTTTTGTACGTAGCTATAGTGAGTGTGATTTACAGTGTAATTGTGATTGCAATTCCTTGAGATTTGTAAGTAATACAGAGTGACAGTCGACTAAGTAGGTAACTATCTTTTATGCAATTCATGTGGTAGCTGTAAACATCTATGTTCATCCCGAGGTTTTAGTCGTTGTTCCATGAATCCTTGCAACTTGTCTTTACTATTATGATTGTTGAATTTAATTGCTGCATTTCAAATTCTTAGAGTAGCTGAACTCAATATTTTGCAATTAGATTCCTAGATCAATCTTCAAATTATGCTTGTGGCTTTCTAGAGTGATCAGATTGAATAGGTGAATTAATCACTCAGGGATGCGAATAGGATTTCCTTTCTTTTGCAACTGTAATTTGAATCCTTTTTATCTTTCCTTAATGCATAGCAGAAAGTAATTAAGATTGTAGAGGATAAATGGGATTACATAGGTTCTTGGGATGAGCATAGTTGACAGAGGGTAGTAGTGTTCACTTGTAGTGACTTTGTGTTTAAGCATATACTGTGCATTTTATCCTTTCAAATACAAGACTTTCCTGGGTTGACAATAAATATTGTACACTCTGTCTGTTGGTAGTAATCTACTTGCATATAGGGTGCTCGACATTTTGGCGCCATTGCCGGGGAAGGATAAAAATTAAACACCATCATTAGTTGCATCTGGTAATTGTTTCTAGTCAGTATTTTCTACTTTCTTTGCTGTAATGATTTGGGTTGCATGAATACGAGAAGGGTAAAGCATGATCATCTTTCAACTCCCAAAACCCCACAAAATACCAATAGTCTAGGTGGCTTGGGTCACGGTCAAGGTCCACCATTGGGAAAAAGGACATTCATCGATGATATTGTTGACAGAACTGATTCATCCACCAGGGCTCGCCATCAAGAGACTCCTATCAGAAGAAAACCTGTCGATCCTGGAGCACCAGTGTCAGGGTCCACAGTGGAGAATACACGAGCAACCGTGACTTCCTCAAATATCCCTGCAGAAGAGGAAATAGCTGTTACAATGAGACCTGCTGGTAGAGGCCCGATCTACCACATTTATAGGAAGGTTGTAACTGAAGAAGAGTGGATGTAGTTCCACCAAAATATCACTGATCAGTGGAGGAATGAAGGAAATAACGAGGAAAAGAAGGAGGAAAATAACGAAGAAAGGAACGAGGAAAAGAACACAGGAACAAACGAAGAGGAGAAAATAGAAGAGGAGATGAGTAACAGACACGAGTCCGATGAGGAAGAGGCAATGGGGGAAAACTATCATCATGAAAATCACTCCTTTCCTGAAGGAACGGTGGCTACACTGGAATTCTTGATTCAACAACCAGAGGGGACAGCCCCTATGAAAAATATCTCACCATCGTTGTTGCCTCGATTCCATGGAAGAGCGGTAGAAGATCCAGACGAATTCCTTTTTGAATTCGATATCCTCTGTCGCAGCTATGATTACGTCACCGATGCACAAAAGCTAAAACTCTTCCTCGCCACCCTGAAGGACAACGCATTACACTGGTTCATGAGCCTAGGAGGAGGAACTGTCGCTAATTGGGATAGAATGAAACATGTGTTCCTAGAGAAATATCAAGAATATTGCAACACCAAGGACAAAAGAGACCAATTGTTCAAAATGGTGCAGAAGGAGGATGAAAGTCTGGAGGATTTTGTGGAAAGGCTTTTGTACAACGTGCAACGAGCTGGGCATACAAACATGGGGCTAGATGTGCTCAAGGTAATCCTGCTTTGTGGGATCAGGGATGATTGTTTAGATATGATAAACATGCTAGGAAAGGGAGATATATCCAAGGAATATTTTGGAAAGATCGTGGAATTATGTAAGAGGTATTCTAGGGGGTCTTCCAGGAACAACAGGTAGGACAAACGGGATAAGCTAGAACGTGATGTCTTTGACAGAACTCAGAGGTCGTCTAATGGAGGAGCCACCCATGTAGAGATAGGCAATCTCCTTGAAAATTTTAAAATAGAAATGATGAGCTCCATCTCCTCAGAGATCGATGTCCTGAAGGCAAAATAAAAATAGGCAGTGGAGGATCTCACACTAGGTGTGTTCTGCCCCCGATGTAGAAAGAACCATCCTCTAAGGGAGTGCTCGCTCAATAAAGTAGAGGTATGTCAGATGTGCAAGCTGAACCATGACATGAAATAATGTCCCTCACTCCCCCAAGTGAAGGATGTTCTGCAGGCATCAACTTCAGAGTTGGAATCGGCCTATTTCATTGCACAGAAGAAACCTTGGCAGCCTCGAAATCAAGGTATGTCCCCAGACTCGTTTCCATTTTTGAATAATATGAGCAATTGGAATAATATGCAAAATGTGAATACACAGTTCCCTTCAAATTATGATCATTGGAATCCTTCGTAACCTACAATGCAAAATTATAACTCATGGAATCCCTGGACACAGCCACCCCACCAACCTACCTCGTGGTCTCCTGGATGGAGGATTTTCCATCCCGGGAACCAGTTTCCTCACCCACCTCCACCACAATAGTCACCATATTCTCCTCAATACCCTCAATATCCTCAATACCCACCTCAGCAGTCGCAGCTACAGCTGCAGAACAATTCCGTCCCTAATGTACCAATACGACCTCAGCTGCCTGCCCAACCTAATCCTAACCCGAATAATAAAACATTCCATCAATTGGAGGCTGTCAACATGTCAGCCTACTCTCTTTCCCCTATACCTTGCAGTGATATTCATTTACGATCAGGGGAAATAGTAGAACCCGTAATTACAGAAGATGCTCCACCTTCTGTGCATAAAGAAGGGGTGAGTCCACAGCATCCGTCCGATACAATTCTTATTATTGAAGATGCTGAGCATCCCTTAGATGGGACGGCTGAAACACCAAATGATAAATCTGGAAATACGTAGCCTACCCAGCTGATAAGGCAACCACCGTACCCTGAGATACTAATGCTACCAAGGGCAGGGGGGCAACCTCAGTTTAACCTCCTAGGAGAGTTAAGAAATCTTTATGTTAAAATCCCCCTTCTTCAAGCTCTCCAAGATGTACCTATTTATGCTAGAACCGTTCAGGACTTGTGCACCAAGAAACCCGGAAGGAAACCCAGAGATCCTCCCACTATTCACATTATAGGGAATCTATCTGCATTAATAATAGGAAAAACCCCAGTGACTAAGTATGACAACCCTGGAAATACTACTGTCACTGTGTAGATAGGGCATACACAGATACCCAACATACTAGTAGAGTTAGGAGAAGTGATCAATGTCATAATAATTGAGACTGTAAAGAAGCTTGGGCTAACTAATCTTAGGCCGACCCCCACCATTTTAGAATTGGCAGACAGATCCACCATTAGACCCAAAGGAATCCTGGATGATCTTGTCATCTCAGTTGATTCATGGGATTACCATGCTGACTTATTGGTGTTACAACCAAAGTCACAGTTGGGAGGACACCCATTAATCCTGGGGAGGCCTTGGTTAGCCACAGCTGATGCTTGCATCAGCTGTCGATCTGGGTCCATGACCATATCTAATGGCACTGAGACTAAAAACCTCACCCTTTATCCTCCATCTCAGCCATGTCTAGAGGCTGAAAATTCTCTTTGGATAGAGCCAGAGGAAGAGGAGGATTTTCAACCACTATTAACTATAGGGAAGGCCTTAAATTTTAAAAATGAAATGGAAGACGATGCTATTAATAATTTCATTAGTGAACCCACTTCAGTCGATAAAGAGGTTTATCAAATCTTGAACATTACCTCGGGCAAGGAGAACAAGAAAATATCATGGAAGAAACACTAGTTGGTGACACACACATAATCCCAGTATTGAAAAACTTGAAAAGTATTCCTATTGAGGTAGAGTCTGGAAAAACCTTGAATATCAATCATAATCTCTCCTTAGATGAACAGAAGCGCCTGATCGGTCTCTTGAAAGAACACAAGGGGGCGTTTGCCTGGGAGTATACAGACATGAGGGGTATTCCCTCTAATCTATGCACCCATCATATTTATATTAAAAGTGACTCCCAGCCTGTGTGTCAGCCTCAACGATGAATGAACCCCAATATGAGGGACATAGTGAAGGAAGAAATCCAGAAACTCTTGGAAGCAGGATTTATATATCCTATTTTAGATAGCGAGTGGGTTTCCCCACTCGTACTTGTACCCAAGAAAAATGGTAAATGGAGGGTCTGTGTCGACTATAGGGAGCTGAACAAATCCACACAAAAGATCACTTCCCTTTTCCCTTTATTGACCAAGTACTCGACACCCTATCAGGGAATAATTTCTTCTCCTTCCTAGATGGGTTTAGCGGGTACAATCAGATTCAGATTTCTCCTGAGGACCAGGATAAAACCACCTTCACTTGTCCCTGGGGAACGTTTGCCTACAGAGTGCTTCCCTTTGGTTTGTGTAATGCACCAGCAACATTTCAAAGAGCTGTAATTGGCATATTATCTGAGTTAGTTAATGATAGTATGGAAATATTTATGGACAATTTTACTCCTTATGGAAAGGATTTTGAGGAAGCATTGGAAAATTTAAATAAAGTTTTAACTCGCTGTGAACAGACCCATCTCTCTTTAAGCATCGAAAAGTGCCATATGATGATGAGTGAGGGAGTAGTATTGGGGCATTTCATCTCTGTTAATGGCATTCAAGTGGACCCCTCAAAAATCAAGGTGATAAAAAATATACCTACCCCTTCAACACAAAAAGAGGTGCGAATTTTTCTGGGACATGCTGGATATTACCAAAGGTTTATAGAAAACTTCTCCAAACTTACTTCTCCTTTGTTTTCTATGTTAATGAAGGATGCACAGTTTGTTTGGAGTCGAGCATGCCAGACAGCATTTGATAAGCTTAAGGAGAAGTTGTCCACAGCTCCTATTTTAAGAGGACCTAATTGGACCCTGCCCTTTCATATTTCTTCAGATGCCTCTGATATTGCAATTGGAGAAGTTTTAGGACAGTAGGATGGTCAAGTACTTTATGCAATCTATTATGTTAGTAAAAAATTAGCCCCTGCTGATCTTAATTATACTGTCACTGAAAAATAATTCTTAGCTATTGTTTACTCCATTAATAAATTTCGACATTACATTACTGGGTATCCTACGTTTGTGCACACTGACCACTCTGCCATTAAATATTTAATGAACAAACCTGTCACTAATGCCAGAGTGACCAGGTGGCTCTTATTATTACAGGAATTTGATATTACCATTATAGATAAAACTGGGAAAGAAAATGTTGTCGCTGATTTTTTATCTCGTTTCACTAACAGTGATGATATTTCGCCTTTTGAGGACTATTTTCGAGATGAACATCTATTCACACTTTCAGCCCATTCCCCCTGGTATGCAGAAGTCACTAATTATTTGGTTGCAAGAAATATCCCACCACATATGTCTAAAAAAGAAAAGAGAAAAATCATCCAGCAAAGTGCCAGGTATTGTTGGGTAAACGGTCATCTCTTCTACACAGGACCTGATCTTGATATTAGAAGATGTGTAAGGGAATATGAAATATTTCATATACTGAAAGCCTGTCACAATGAACCTTGTGGGGGACACTTTGTAGACAGAAGAACAGGGCACAAAGCGCTATGGATGGGCTACTATTGGCCAACTCTTTTCAGGGATGCTAAAAGGTATGTTCAGTCCTGCGACAGCTGCCAAAGGATGGGCCAGCCCAATAGAACAGATCAGATTCCTCTACAACCTCAAGTAGTAGTTCAACCATTTGATAGGTGGGCTCTGGATTTCATTGGCCCTATTAGCCCTCATTCCAGATAGAAAGCCTACATTCTGGTTTGTACTGATTATATGACCAAGTGGGTAGAAGCTGTAGCCTTGGCTAAGGCTAACGACCAGGCTATGATTGATTTTCTATACAGTGAAATCTTTAACCGTTTTGGGGTACCTAAGGAATTAGTTACCGATGGGGGACCACAATTCATGTCGCATCAATTTGAATCCCTGCTACGGAAGTATCATGTTCAGCATAGGGTGGCTTCACCTTACCATCCCCAAGCCAATGGCCAGGTGGAAAGCACTAATAAATTTATTGAAGCCACCCTTACCAAGACAGTTAAGATCCATCGAAAAGATTGGGCTAATAGGCTTCCGGAAGCACTATGGGCATATCACACGACTTGGCGTAACACCACAGGTTTCTCTCCTTATGATTTAGTATATGGAAAAAGTGCCATCTTTCCAATTGAGTTTGAAATCAAAACCCTGAAGACAGCCACCGAAATGAATCTGGATGTAACCAAAGCCAAGAAGAGAAGATTGAATCAACTAAATGGATTGGACGAGAAGCAGTTAGCTGCAGTAGACCAGAATGTGTTACTTCAGCAACAGAGATCCAATTGGCATGACCGATTTATTAAAAAGAAAATATTCTGTGAGGGAGACTGGGCATTATTATACGACTCCAAATTCAAAAGATATGTTAAAGGTAAATTATGCACAAGGTGGCTAGGCCCATACTTGGTCGACAGGGTATTTGACAACGGCATTGTCTGCCTAGTGACCATTGATGAAAACCACGTACCATTATTTGCTAATGGTCATAGGCTGCGACTGTACCGTAAGGCTATTTCAAAAGATGCATTTATTTCGCAAATTGCTGCCGATCCAGATTATCAGTTGGCACCAGGGAAGGAACTTCTCTCTGCCTCTACCAATCCTTAAACAGTAAATCACGCTTGAATTATTGTACATAAATAATGGTTTTTTTTCCCTATTTCAATATATTGTTTTTTTCCCTTTTGCATTTGATCTTCTCGTTTGCTGTTGTTTTTCCAAAAATTGCAAGGAAGCGCCAGGGGGATGACCAGATTGGGCCTTTCAAACAAGAGTCATTTTCCTATGCCTTCCTCTTCCACATTTCCTTTTCCTTAAATAAATTTCCCGGTCGCTGTAAATCTTTTTCCCTAGCAGCCGTGACTTTTCTTCCCAGTGGCCGTGACCCTTTTTCCCCGCAGCCATGAACCTTTTCCCGATGGCTACGACATATTTTCCGGTAGCCGTAAACCTTTCTCCGATGGATGCAACATCTTTTTTGGCGGCCGTAAACCTTTTTCCTGGCAGCCATGAACCTTTTCCTGACGGCAGCGACATCTTTTTCGGCAGCTGTAAACCTTTCTCTGACGGCTGCAACATCTTTTCTGGCGACCGTAAACCTTTTTCCCAGTAGCTATGAACCCTTTTCCAACAGCTGCAACATCCTTTTCGACGGCTGCAACATCTCTTATGGCGACCGTAAATCTCTTCCGACGATCATAAATCCTTTCGGCGACCGTAAATCCTTCCCGCTGGTCGTAAATCCTTCCCGCCAGCCATAATCCTTTTTCTGAATGCTGTGACATCTTTTTCGGGAGCCATGAATTCTTTTCTAACGGCTGCAACATCTTTTTCCAACAGCTGTGACATCTTTTCCGGCAGCCGTGAATTCTTCTCCGACGGCTGCGACATCCTTCCCAGCGGCCGCAATATTTTTTTCTGGCGGATGCAAATCCATTATATTTGGTTGATGTTTCTAGAATCAAGGGCCTCCTTTCTGTTTTAAAACCTGCAGTGGTAACTCTCGTGTTATTGGAAAATTGCTTTCTACACCATTAAACCTACTAGATATGTCTCCGATTCCTCCTCCTCGTGCCGGCGAACTGGTCCATAAGGTGATAACCTTTTTCATAATTCTGACCATGTGGAAACGATGGTTTGTGCCTCACCGGCGGATAGAATTATTGTTGTATCCCGGTTATAATCATTAAATTAATGACTGCGCATGATTTCGGCTTCTGCAATGTCAGCAACCACAGGTTCCATCATTTTTCAAAGGATATCTAGTGTGCAGTCTCAAAAGGTATGGCTTTGATTAATCACGTGATTAAGTATTGATATGATTTAACGATACCAGTCGTACCTCTATTTTTGTGACCATTATTTCCTAATTAACTCCTTCCCCTGTGAGACGTAAAAGACTAATAACCGCCACCTTCCCCAATTTGGAATGAAATTTCGAATGATTTGGTGTGTTGAACTTTCCAAATTTACCCATTCCCTAACATCTCCTCTCAGCGATTCGTGCATCCTATGTGTTGTAATCTCCATTCTCAGAGTCTGTAATCTGTGGAATAGCAACCTTAGTCTGAAGCTAGGACCATGGGGATTCCATCTTGTTACGAAAATTCAAATACATAGGAGCTCAGGAAAAATGCTGCGGTTTTTGCCATCTTTCAAGCCGCCGGGTGGACAGAATTTTTCGAATGACTGGACGGATTCAATCATGAAGCAGCCTTACAATTTTCTCTAAACCTCACAGAAACCTACTCCGAGGTTTGGGTGCTGCGCATCGAAGTCTCCGAGGCCATTATATCTAAGGTTACTGCCATCCCTCAGGTGGGAAGGGCATGGTTTGGACGTCGATTCCCCACTACTACAGCATTGAAAGCCTTTTTAATCGAGGGGGAGTAGGTTCAAATGTCAAGAAGAGGGATAGCACTACACTCATTGCCGCAGCCATGGGACCAGGTTGTTGTCTTCCTCAAGAAATACATCACTTGTGAAAGTAGGTACCAAACTGTTTATAATTCTAAAGTGCCTTTACTATCTCATCTCCGCCATAGAATTTTGTTGAACATTCCATATTATCTGCTTCATGATTTGCACCATATGGCGGGATTTGTCCAAGCTGCTAAGCACCCACTCGCCTCACTGACCCACCATGGTCTTATCAAATTACTAATTTTGATAACCCTTGCTCAGTATAATATAACCTAGGAGCAGTTCACAGCTCGGGCTTAGGAACCCGCTCCCTTGCTTGGTGTCCCAATAGAATAGGAATAGGCTCATCCATAGCAGGGGGGACACGAACCACAGCAGGAGGACCGGAGTCCCTCCAATGTAGTTTGGGGGGGGGGATGAAACTGGATCAAAAGAAGAGCAACCAGGAGCACAAATAGAGAAATTGAGGGAGGATGTAGATAAAAATCCTGTGGAAGACCCAAATAACAGGGCAACTCTGACAGCAGAAGGTGAAATTGGAGCAGCACTAAATGCTGCGACAATTGAACCTGAAGGTGACAGATCTATGGTAAGGGAAGGAAATATCGAGCTGGTAACCATTGAATCCTCAACGGAGTGGGGAGGAACCTTGATTGAGGAAGAACAGCCTGAGGAGCAAGAAAACATTTGAATAGGGGATATTCCTTCTACCACAGCTTTGAATCCCGACATCCTAGCACCACAAAAGAAAAGAAAGAGATCAATGGATGAAATTAAAATGGCCTCACCAATAAGAAAAAAGAGCCAGATCAGCTGCAGCAGCAGAGGCAGCAAGAAAAATATGGGAAACCTTAGAGGCACAGATTGAGTTCCTTGTTCTTGCACCTAGGCCAATTGATGCCCCACAAGGGCCAGTCAAGGAAGAACCCCAAATTGAAGGACTTCTTCTTGAGAATACACTATTAAAAGAGGAAGTCCAAACACTTAGAAGGGAATTGGAAACTTGGAAAGAAACCTGCAGGAAATAGGGTGAAACAAAAATGCACACATTAGTGGAGGCTGCGGATCAACTGGAGGAATCAAATTCTACCGAGCCTGGCAAGGAAGAAGAGCGAGTGGTCTGTCCCACCTGTGGGGAAATATTTAAGGAAGCGGGCCACAAGATTGTAATTTTTTCCTATACAATGCAAGAGTCTACACCTACAATAGAAGGGGTTGCAGAAAGAGAATATGCTGTCACACAAGAACCAGCATCTTTGAATATTCTTGCTGAAGTTGCCACCAATTCTGGGATAGAAGAACCAAGGGATGAAATCATGCCTGATGGTGGGGACGAATATTGCACTTTGAATCTGGAATGCTCCCATGACATAGAAATTATAGAAGCAAAGCCACAAAGACAAGACAATGATGAACTTGAACATGGTGCTGTAACACAAGAACTAGCATCCCTGAGTGTACTGATCGAAATGGCTGAGCAAATGGGAGAAGGACTGGGGATGGAGGACACTCTGGAGCTTGATAAAGACTTCTGTACTATAACCCTAGAATGTTCCCATGATACAGAAATTATAGAAGAAGAACTGTAACAACAGGGGGATGAAGAAGTAATCCAGGATGTTGCTACATGAGAACCAACATCCTTGGAGGTTGCAGCAAGGACTCCTGAAATGCAACTAGAAGATAAACCTAAAATGGATATCATCCCTGATATGCAGTGGAGTGAAGATGAACAGGCCCAGACACAATCCTCAGGTGATACTGAAATCCTTGAGGAGTAGTTGCACACTGAAGAAGACATTCAATCCCAGCAGCAGAAGGAAAAAGAAGACACTGTTACACAAGAACCAGTGTCTCTAGGACTGATGGATGTGGATGTTGAGGAAAACACAGAGGAAGTTGCTGCTACACAAGAACCAACAACTATCATAATAAACTTAGATGTGCAGGATGCCCAAAAGGAAGACACTGTTACACAAGAACCAGTGTCCTTAGGACTGATGGATGTGGTTGTTGAAGAAAATACAGAGAAATTTGTTGTCACACAAGAACCAGCAACTCCCATAATAACTTCAAATGTGCAAGATATCCAGGAAGAAGACACTACTACATAAGAACCAGTGTCTCTAGAAGCAATGGATGGAGCTGTTGAAGAGAATTCAGAAAAAGTTGCTATCACACAAGAACCAGCAAATCTGATAATAAACTCAGATGTACAAGATGCCCAAAAGGAAGATATTGTCCCACAAGAACCAGTTCCTCTACCCCTTAGAAACTTCATTGATTTGAACTCGGATCAAGAGGAGCATCATAAAGAGGAAATCCTGAACCTCACAGCAGAAGTCTCAATTATGAGAATGGAGGTGACCAAATGGAAGAGCCAGGTGGAGGAGTACCAGAAAGGGATGATTTCTCTTAGTGAGCATAGAAAAATTATCAGGGGATTGGAAGAGAATTGGGTAGAAGAACGTATGTCCCACAGAATTCAGGAAGAAGAGCTACAGAGAAATTTGAGAGAGTTGAAAAAATTCCAATCCATGCTGAAGGAAAAAGAGCAGATGTATTCTCTCTCTCAAAAAATCCTAGGCACCAAGAGACCTTCTTCCTCTTACCCGGTATTCCTGTTTGAACAGTTTGTTTGGTTTAAATTGAAGGCTGTGAAGGAAGGGAGGTCATTTGAAATAACGACCTCAGCAAAGTTTTTGGAAACATTTTTTGGAAGTAATTTTGAGGATCAAAATTTGCTGTGTGAACTATACTTACATGAGATGGCTTGCTCTCTAGACCGCCATTCAAATCCTATTCCATTTGCAGGGGATGTTCATCTGAGAGATTTTGCTTCTTTTGTGAGCAATCATGCTCAATGGGAAAGGTATTTTCAAACCCTTTCC
Organism: Pseudotsuga menziesii; assembly: GCA_001517045.1. Classification (NCBI taxonomy): domain Eukaryota; kingdom Viridiplantae; phylum Streptophyta; class Pinopsida; order Pinales; family Pinaceae; genus Pseudotsuga; species Pseudotsuga menziesii. Next base: position 32,811 of record LPNX010493672.1, on the reverse strand, counting down.
CACAATGAAGCTCACACTAATTTGTGGATTTGAAGTGAATCTCAAAATCCTGGTATTCTTTTTTCTCAGTACAAGAGTTTTCTTTCAAGTCCTCCCCAGGCTCAACATATAATGAGACTTCAGGAGGAAGTGATCTCTACTTGCACTAACTACATTTCCATACACTAGCAAGCAGCATTCGAAGGGAGTAAGCACAGATGGCAGGCTGCCTCCCCTATACTCAGAAGCTGAGACCCCTATTGTTCTAGTAATTTCAAACAGGCACTTTCCAGGGTCAAGGGCCATGTGGGATGTATCAGGGAATGTGGGGTTAATTGGTTGGGTTTGAAGTTCAAATTCCCCCTCATCTGGTGGCCAGCAAAACCATATAACGTGGATTTCTCCTTAACCAGGGCAGAGGAGCAGTGATGCTGGAATTATTGGATTGCTCACAGAGGATTATTAAAAAAAGATGAAGTGCCTGAGTTTCCTTACAATTTTTCCTCTCTCCACGAGCAGAGCTTAGTACAGGATTCATATTTTGAATGATGCAGGTTGTTGCATGAGGACATGCAATGAGATAGTTGGGGGGAGATGTTGAGCCCAGGAATGACCTCTTTTAACCACCCTTAATCACCTCTTCTTCCCCTATCCTACCCCATTCAACACATCAATCAGACTTGTTATCCCCACTTTATTCTTCAGCCTGCCAAGGTATGACTGGTCATTGCTTTATCTTATTAATGCTTATGATTGTGATAATTAAAGTTGTGTATCTCTCAAATGTGCTAACATGTTATGATTTATGAAGGTAGTTTGAGATAAGTGGACTGCAGGAAGATTGGGCTGAACAAGTCTCGAAAGGAGGGATATTCGCTGCTCAAGTTTATCCTCAGCCCTCCTATCATCACCCAAGGCACGTGGTTCTAATGCGACATCCTAGACAGAGCTGTGACAAGGAAGCTGTAACAGAATGCGCCATAATTGGAAATCCTTAGTACATTGCTGCTCGGGTATAGTTGTGATCAGAAAATATCGCTACTCCTGGGCCGATTAACTACTTTCCCGTGATTTCTATGTCTTTACCATGCCACATTTGTAACAGCTAGTGTTGTTTAGGGTGCCTGAAGATCAGAGATCTTCATGGCTGCCCCAGAATAGGATCAAATGTTACGATCCACATGATATAAATATGGAGAGTTGTCTCGACCGAGGGGGTTGCTAAACATATAATTCATTCACTGTATTAGTTGTGAGGAGCAATTTGTGTAACCATTATATCTTTCAATACAAGGAGTTACTTCTGATTTAAGAGGTAGTACGTTGTTCAGCCAGCATCTCTGTGTGAAGGCTGGGCCCGCCTTCCACTGAGATTGCTGAGTTAAATTAGGACTTTTTAATTCATTGGTTATGTGATGTCTTGTTAATTCCATTCCTTTTGTACGTAGCTGTAGTGAGTATGATTTACAGTGTAATTGTGATTGCAATTCCTTGAGATCTGTAAGTAATATAGAGTGACAATCGACTGAGTAGGTAACTATATTTTATGCAATTCATGTGGTAGCTGTAAACAGCTCTGTTCATCCTGAGGTTTTAGTCATTGTTCCATGAATCCTTGCAGCTTGTCTTTATTGTTATGATTGTTGAATTTCATTCCTGCATTTCAAATTCTTAGGGTAGCTAAACTCAATATTTTGCAATTAGATTCCTAGATCAATCTTCAAATTATGCTTGTGGCTTTCTAGAGTGATCAGATTGAATAGGTGAATTAATCACTCAGGGATGTGAATATGATTTCCTTTCTTTTGCAACTGTAATTTGAATCCTTGTTATCTTTCCTTAATGCATAGAAGAAAGTAATTAAGATTGTAGTACTTAGAGGATAAATGGGATTACACAGGTTCTTGGGATGAGCATAGTTGACAGAGGGTAGTAGTGTTCAATTGCAGTGACTTTGTGTTTAAGCATATACTGTGCATTTTATCCTTTGAAATACAAGACTTTCCTGGGTTCACAATAAATATTATACACTCTGTCTGTTGGCAGTAATCTACTTGCATATAGGGTGCTCGACAAGTGGTACCATTTGGTCTCACAAATGTACCAACCACATTTATGTTCCGTATGAACAGTGTCTTCAGTAAGTATTTGGACAAGTTGGTTCTTGTTTTCCTTTATGACATTCTTGTTTATTCTAAGAATGAGGAAGAGCATGAAGAGAATTTGAGACTGACATTGCAAGTGCTCAAGGAACATCAGTTGTATGCAAAGTTGAGTAAATGTGACTTCTACAAGGATAGAATTTAGTACTTGGGTCACATTATCTCAAAAGAGGGTATATCAGTAGACCCTGAAAAGATTGAAGCCATTATGAATTGGCCTAATCTAAGAAATGTGACGGATGTAAGATATTTTATGGGACTTGCAGGATACTACAGGAGATTCATTAAAGGATTTTCCAAGGTTGCACATGCCATCACTTCTTTGAAAAAGAAGGGGATGAAGTGCGAATGGACTTCTAAGTTTGAAGAAAGCTTCCAGTAGTTGAAGAATATTCTCACCAGTGCACCAGTATTGAAGGTTGCAGACCTAGAGAAATATTTTGTGGTATGTACCGATGCATGTGGACAAGGGCTTGGAGGAGTCCTTTGCAGGACAACCACATGATATGTTATGAGTCGAGAAAGTTGAAGGAGCATGAGAAGAACTGTGCCACTCATGATCTAGAGCTTGCAGCCATAGTACATGCTCTCAATATTTGGAGACATTACTTGATGGGTAGAAGTTTTGAACTCAGGACAGATCACTGTGGCCTAAAGTATTTGTTTGATCAGCCTACTCTGAATTCTGGGAAAGCGAGATGGCTGGAATTTATATGTGAGTTTGATTTTGAAATCAAGCACATAAAAGGAAAAGAGAACAAGGTAGCTGATGCACTCAACAGGAAGGTATAGGAAATTCATGTGGCATCTCTTAGTATTTTCCAATCAGAATTGAGGCAACAGATTGTTAATCATGTTTCCGGAGATGAATTGTATGAGCAGGTAAAAGACAAATTGCAACAAAAAAGTCTTGAGAAGAGGTATGAGGGATATAAATTGGAAGAAGATGGACTTCTCACTTTTAAAGGTAGAATTTATATTCCTAAAGTAGCAGATTTGAGGAGAATTGTTATGGATGAAATCCATCAAGCTCTGTATTCTTGTCACCCAGGATATCATAAGACAATTGCTACAAATAGAAGGCAGTAATTTTGGCTAGGTATGAAAAAGTACATGGCTGAATACATTTCAAGTTGCATGAAATGTCAACAGGTAAAGGTTGAGCACCAACATCTAGCAGGTTTGTTGCAGCCTTTGCCAGTTCCGAAATGGAAATGGGAAGTTATTTCCATGGATTTTATTACAGGATTGTCGATGACTTGGAGACAACATGATTCCATCATGGTTGTAGTAGACAAGTTGACAAAGGAAGCACATTTTATATTAGTGAAGTCTACGCATAAGACTGATGACATTGCAAACATTTTCATGGAGATTTTCAAATTGCATGGATTGCCAAAGGCAATAGTTTCTGACATAGATGTCAAATTCACTTCCAATTTTTGGAAGGGGTTGTTTGCATATTTAGGTACAAAGTTAAACTTCATCACTGCATACCATCCTCATACACATGGGAAAATAGAAAGAGTTAATCAGGTGCTTGAATATATGCTTCACATGTATGTGATGGACAAACCAACCAAGTGGGAAGATTACTTACACTTGGTAGAGTTTGCTTACAACAATGGAAATCAGGCATCCTTGGGGATGAGTCTGTATGAAGCTTTGTATGGTAGAAGGTGCAGGACACCAGTGACTTGGGACAACCCGGTGAACATAGTTGTGGTTGGACTAGAATTGCTCAAGGAAATGGAGCAAGACATTGTAACGATCAAGTAGAATTTGAAAGCAGCACAGGACAGACCAAAAAGCTATGCAGATAAGCATAGGATGAACATAGAGTTTAGTGTTGGGGATCATGTTTACCTCAGAGTGAAGGCAAACAAAAGTTCCTTGGAGATTGGAAGTTGTGCCAAGCTGTCACCTAAATATTGTGGGTCATTTGAAGTGCTTGAGAGAATAGAGCCTGTTGCATATAGAATTGCATTGCCTGCTACTACTAGAGCTCATAATGTTTTTCATGCTTCTTTGCTTAAGAAACATGTACATGATCCTAACCATGTGATTTAGGTGGAACCCGAGGGAGAGTTCCAAATCGAGCCAATGCGCATCCTCGACAGGAAGATCACAATGATCCTGAACCGAGCCATAGGGCAAGTAAAAGGTACAATGGGAGCACTACGGACGTGAAGAGCCTACGTGGGATTTGGAGGATGCCATGCGATTGGCACATCCATTTTTGTTCAATCCTGTGGAACACTGAGGGAGTACCAGTGTAGCACTTTTGTTTCAAATATTGTAAAGAACTAATGACAGTGCTATTGAAGGGGGAGGGGAATGTAATACCCCAGTTTTAAACCCCGCTTGCATATATTGTAAATAATCTTGGTGTGGAGCTAAAGGCCAATGCCCCACCATAGATTTGGTTATGTTGTGTTTCTGATTCGGAATGGTCACCAATGGTATATCGATACATACGGCGTATATTCAATTGTGGCATCATGCAAACATATATTTTTAATTAAATAACCCAACCAACTATGTTCATGGCAACTAAATTGAGAAGGGGCATGATTTCCAAAGGATGAGGAAGGGGAATGTTGAACATTGAGTCATGGGGGAACAGCCATGTGCCAACCCTCTCTTTTTCTCACCACCACCTTAGTTTTCTGTTGTTAGTGGGGACAACGATTTGCTGGAAAAAAGACCACTCCTACGCTCATGCCTGCATTTACTCTCCACGACGTGCCTTTTGGGTAGCGGATGGTCTACCCACTAGGGAGATCATGAGTCTGTCCATATTCCATCACGCTGAGTAGAATTAAAGGAATCCACAATTCATTGTTGGGGGTTCGCCATTCCTTTCAGACACAGCTTGCTAGTCAGAAAAACGTTCCTTTTCTATTCACACAGAGTTTTGCATATTTTTCCCATCAATTTCAGACTACGTATGGTTCTCTTATGTACATCGTTGTTTTGAGGCTGTGATTTTATTTTTATAGTTCGACAGATTGTGTTTTGTCTTTCCATATAGAGTGGTATTCTATTCTTTCTCCCACTCCTCTACATGTGCAAGTTCTACAGTGATTATATTGAGGATCAACTGGGTGCTGTGAGTCCCTGCGCTATGTGGTCGGTGGTTTCATCCACATTTTGTTTTGGCTGTCTTTTTCCCCCTCATGCACAGACTGAGAATCCTTTTCCTTTCCCATTGTTGTCTGAGTAATTTCTCCAGTGATTGCCTTGAGGAATTTTTGTGGGTTCATATTTCTTGTGGTCTACTATTTGCCACAATGGATTGACTTTGTTTTTCCCCTGTAAAATATTGAACAATTGTTTGGCTACTTGCATGCAGTGGTTTTGTCCTCGGACTGCATTGGAGTGGTCAATGAGGGCCTGAAGTGCTTGAGAAACCTGGTGGACTAAGAACCACAAAGATAGAGCTACTGAGCTAGCTTCCTTCTCCACAACCCCTGAATAGCACTGGAGGGGAGATCAGGGTCTGAGGGACTACATTGCAGAGAAAGGAATGATTTCCTTGTGTTGGGTGTGTGTGGGTTTTCTAGAAGCGATACTAGTTCTGGCACTACTACATTTCGATACAAAATCCAACGGAAAAATCCGACGGCGCGTGAATTTATTTTTTTAAACTTACCAAAAATCACAAGGATAATTTTTTTTTTTGTAAATGTGGCCATAAGCTTCGCTTAAGCAACGGCTAGTCTCATAAGTGTCACTTAAGCGACGACTAGCCTCATAAGTGTCGCTTAAGCGACGGCGCTTCAAATTGGTCAATCATTTAAATAAATACACTTAATTGGTCAATTATTTAACATGGAAGAAGAAGGTGATAAGCGTCGCACTGATATATGCCTAAATGGTTGAGTAAACATACAAAGATATGATTAAGTGATTTTTTATTGAATATGGAATTAACCATTTATGAAAATTTATTTTACATAAAATAATAATTATTCAAATGTACTAGTAAACATACATGTAATTCCTATGTTGTAATGGTTCCTTTTATTTAAAGCAAAAGTTAGTAAAAAATATGCAGGTGTGTGAATTATTCTCTTCGTTCAAATCTAAAGTTGAACAAAGGAAATGTTGTCACATTCTTATTTTTCCAATTGATTAGGAAATGTGTAAGGACTGTGAAGGACGTCTCTATGAAAGGGTAATGGGTGGTACTAACCCCGTAGTGTAATTTAAAATGCAAAATATGAAAATTAAAGAATATGTAGAGGGATTGAGACATAGGGAAATTGTAAGAATTGACTATAAACCTTAATGGTATTTCCTTAACTATTTGGGTCTATAGGGATCACACACAAATGGTTTTCTATTAGGGAATTAAATTCCTCTCACGATGGGATGAAGAGATTACTTCTAAGTAGTTATAAATCATTAATAGGTTCTATCAAACAAATTCCTCTCAGAGGGATGTGAATTCATACATGGGTTTCAACATGCATGATAATGGCTTGCAACATTAACAATGGATTACATGAAGGTATAAGGATATATAGGGAGATAAATCAAACTTTTCATGGTGGATACCCCTTGTTGATTTTTAGCATCTTATCAAGATCAACATGCCTCATAAAATGTCAAACTTGATGGTTAAATGGTTCTCTGATCCATAAGTACCACTTTGACCCAAGTCGATCCCCCAAGGCTATGAGCATGTTAGGAACCATTTGAAAAAAGTTGGCACAACCTCCTATTGTTTAAGCATGAGGGTATAGTTTTAAATTTCCAAACCCAACATTTTTTTCACAATTGAACACTATCTTTGAAAGAAATTAAATTCTTGGTGTTCATGTAAATCAAGACTCTAATCCTCTTATTTTATATTATGTTCCTTTATCGTTGAATGTTGACTACATGGATGATGGGATTCTTGCATATGTAAATAAAAATGTAGGCCCTCAAGGACAATCTACTACATTTGGTTCTTACTATGAGATTCTTTAAATTAAACATCAAGGTTTAACAAACTAATAATAGACTAGTGAGAAGATGCAAAGTTCCCATTATATAAAAACCGCCCAATTCAAAGGGAGGGCCCTTCGCTACTTTATCCTTTGTGGAAAACGGAATACAAAGACCTTTGATGTGATTTGTGCTATCATGGTGGCATACATTGGTCGTATTGAATGTTGTCTCTTATCATTCAAACCCATTTTCTCATTTATCATTTTCAAATGTCTATGGGGTCACTCTCACCATTTCCAAGCACCCAAGAAAAGGAGGAGGAAGAAGCGGAGGACTAGCAAAAGTCTAAGGCCAAACGTTAAAAGCGGGTAGGAGCTTCAGACCCACAAACCTATTTGGAATTTTATTTAATTTTCAATGCTTTTTGACATCACCATTGATAGCTGGATCCATGTGTCAAGATTTATCAGTTCAGTATTCTTGTATCAGAACTCCCATTTTCAACTCTATGATTAGAATTTATTTTTATAGCAGACCTAGTATGGATTAGAATAATCAATCTCCAACACAATGAATGTGAACATGAGCTTTAACAGACCTGCATGAAAGACTGCTTTCACAACTAGTAAATCCGAAGGTCATTGGATAGCCTTAACACGTTTTGTCCATTTCCCACGCAGCAAGAACCTCCATCAAATGCCGACAAGTCCATGAGCATCCTCAATCAAACGTGCCCAGCTTGTCTGAACTTGATATAATGGGCATTGTTAGTCTCAAATAGGTAGACCTTCAAGGGCTTCAAAGGCACACTGCTGTGGATGATCTCCAAATCAACGTACAGACGTTTCAAGTCCCAATTCATTTGGATTCCTATGAAAAATAAAATTTCCGTTTTTCCCACAATTGCAAATGTATAGTTATACACGACAGGCCATCCGTACGTATTTATAATAGCACCCCCAATCCATATCTGCCAAAGATCTCAACTAGGTTTATATTTCAATGCCTAAAAACGAAAACCCACCAGTGTGTACTGCAGAAACGGCTTAAAGAATTATCTAGCAATGGCTCGCTGTGATGAGACCATTGAACTCAATGCTTTACATCTCCCAAGTTCTTCATTGGAAGAAGAATCAGGGATACAAAATAGCATTGGAGATAATGGAACAAAGAGCCATCTTCTATTTTCCAACAGACTCTCTAAGAGCTCAAACATGGAGCAGCGCTTCAACTCTCCGAGTGCATTGGATATCTTGAGAGAAACCATCAGAATCCTTTGCTTCAATTCCACAGGATTCCTGGTAATTGCAGCGCTATTCATGTGCCCTGTATCTGCAATCCTTCTCTCAAATTCCTTTGTAGAGCAATCAGTGGTTGAAAAACTGTTAGATTGTACAAATAGAGGGAGACAGAGAAAACAAGTTCATTTCATCTTTTACTTTTCTATTTTGTGAGTTGCCACTGTATTCTAAAATGGAAAGTGACCTCAATGATATTTTTAAAGTATTAATACTGTCTGTGCAAGTTTATGTAGCTCTGTATTTGAATTAATTCATTGTTGGACTCTCTTAATATCCAGGGCATTGAATTTGAATTGCTACCTGCTTTCATCTCTGAAGAAACTGTGGAAATTTTTTAAAAGTCCTTGAGAAGATTGGAATGATATCCTAATTGTCTTTTTGGCTTCTAAAGCTTGTCAAGAAGATTATTCTTTGCTGAAGGGTAAGTGAATTGTTTGAATAAACATAAATGGAACCTACTCTTCAGGACATTGTTAACTTCACACAATCATATATCATGATGTATGATTTTTGAAGGGAAACTCGTTCTTTCTTTCTTTTACATCTAAATCATGTTGTTATCATTAGCCCTGCTTTTTGGCCTAGGACAATTACTTGCATCACTTAGCTGATTTTGTCAGTACCAATTAAACAAGCAGATTGGATTATATTTTCTCAAACAATACTCCTTTTCTCTTGTTTGAGTATGTTATTGCACTTTCATTAATCCCATATATCACCAAGAATCAGATTAGTGCAAATAATAAAAGAAGAAAAGATTATTGGATGATTTGTTTCCTCTAAATTGTGTATGTAAAGGAAATGGTTACTTTGAAGACATCCTAAAATAATGTAACTTCTTAGCTCCCTTTGGAAGTTTCACTGGATATATTATATTAGAGGTTGGATGTTGATTTGGTTGTCTCACTGCTGCGGCATGGTCTTTTAGCTGAGATATTTCTTATTGATTACGTTGTAGACTTTTACTAATAAAGAGTGTGTTGTTCTTCCTTGCGAGACAATAGTCAATGACTAAACAAGTAAAAGTTAATCTAGTGACTCTAGTGACTCTAGGATGGAAAAGTAACAAATATAAACCAAGTACGCATTTGGAAGATGGACCAGAGGCTGCAAGATGTTTACTGGGGGTTTAAACAGATAACCTAATCTAGATCCTACTTTGCAAAAAAAGTTTCAAGTAGCCTATTTGGGACACAGTCATGGCTATCCTTCACAATATTGCAGCCTCACTGCCATATCTAGAATGGGCAATAGAAATATACTTTCGAGATATTGGAGACAATAGACATGAGATGAGACTTTCTCAAGGCTGCTATCCTTCTAGATATTGCAGCCTCACTGCCATATCTAGAATGGGCAATAGAAATATACCTTTGAGATATTGGAGACATGAGACATGAGATGAGACTTTCTAAGTAGTTGAGAACATTACAGGAAAGAAGAGATACCAAAAATTACACTTGCAAGCACGATAAGAGTTATTGCTTGAAGTTCCTTGAAGCAGTGACAAATAATATTTCCAGGGCATTTCTCTCACCATTAGAAGTTGATCATGCTTAAATTTTCTAGATGAAATTGATTTATGAAGTTATCATTTTCTGTATTGGAAAACCCCCCGAGTTCCTAGTTTGCGGTTGTAAAATTGCCTTCCAGACTCCTTTCCCTAGCGAATAGTTTCCACAAATTTGTTCTTTCTGAAAACAAAATTTCGATACTGCAATTTTCAATTACCATATTTAATTTCTCAATGAATCCCGTCGTATAATTTGTCCCTATAATGAGAAATTTCTTGAAATTCTAAGACTAATCCAAACTTGAAAATCATTTGTTCTAATTCTTAAAACAAAATCATCAACAAAGTTTGGCTGGTAGCCTAGTATTGCCATTTGTTCTACATTATGGCAGCTAGACCAGTAATGATCATTTGGAAGAAAAGGAACAGAGTGCTTGAAGGCATTTTTATGTTGACTTACATCTGTACATATATAATATAAGGATATAGGGAATGCAATATACTTGTTTTGGTGTCTATGCCCCACTAATGAGTTCTAATAGGACCTGGTTCTAGCCTGAAGTGTTAGATATGTCTTGAACGAGGAGAACATCCCTCTCCATAATATAATACATGCAAGAGATTTTAAAAGTATAGAAACGAGAGAGATATAGCAAAACATAGAAGAGGGAGGGAAGTAGCGAGATAGGAAGGCTCCAAATTTTCAAGGGAGTGTTAGCACTCGAGTAACCTAGATGGTAGGGAGACCAAAGTCTATACTTAGAACAGTTGCAGGTAGGGAGGGATTTTGCAACAGTTCAACTAGAAAGATGCCCATTTATAGAACATTATTTTTGTCCTTAGAGAGAGGCCTGTAAGCTGAAATGCCAACCCATTGAGAAGATGGACTTCCAGGCAATCGCAAAAGTTGTGCACACAGCTCCATAGGACCAAGAGACACAGTAAGTGGAGAGTTCGACTTCAAATTAGAGAGGTAGACAAAGAAACCACTGCCATCAAGCAACTCCTTCCAGTGATGTAGTCCAGCAGGCCTTAATTGACCATCTTGATCACTCTCAAGAACACTTGATACTTTGCTAATAGATGTCGCATCAAGATTCAAATTCCCAATCAAAGTTGAACCATTGGTTCATTGTTCCTGAAATGATGACCTTCACATTCATTATTTCTATATGTTGTAAATTAGGTTTATTATAAACACCCCGTCATTTAAATGCTTGAAGAGAGAGAGGTCATTACTTACCTTGGAATTCCTCGAATTTCTTTGTCAACCAGACTCGTGAGTACAGTCTTGCATCATATTCTCTGGGCGCAATAGAAATGAACAGAATGAGAATAGACAGGAAATAATCCATGCAATGCTTTATATGTTGCATACAAATAAATTTTATGTTCTGGTTAGGTTTCCAGCTTACGATTATTTGACTCTGGATAGACTGCATAGGCTCTGGTTCAATTCATATGCTATGTTTTAGACTACTTCCATCAGTTTCCAACGTCCTAGAGCTATGAGCAATTTTGCAAGCATTGGCCAATGGATATAAGGACTATAGAAATAACATTAGGAGTGAAACTGTGATTGATCAGGTTGGAAAATTTGCATAGTTAAAAACAATTATGGGTGTAGACATAGTGATTTGCCAAAAACTGTGGGTGAATATAGTAATTTGGTAATTTACCAAAACATGGGGGGCTTGCCCATGGCCATTTATGACCTCCCAGCTCAATATCATGGTCTCTTTAAAAATTTTAGGGTGTTTTGTTCAAAACTTACGTTACATAGGCAAACCCTATGACATAGAGGGTACCCAAGCTCACCAATATTGTCTATGGTAACCTGGCAACAAGGTAGTCTAGTTTCATGTAAAGAAAGAAATTATTTCAGATTGGATATTTCATCAATTTCTCCTTGGCATTATAATTGGATATTTCATCAATTTCCCCTTAGCATTACCACGGGAGAGATTGTGAATACCAGCATCACTGCAGTTAAGGGTTTCTTGAGGTCCATGTCTCTTGTAACAATATTTTTGACAAATGGTGAATTTTGGCAATAGAGAGCTCCCTATATATTCACAGGACTCCTGTGAATTGACAGGAATGTTCTCCTGTGAGCAATGTCTAGGTTGTTTAATACCTATACAAGCTGGAGAATCACTGAAACATGTCAATTATCCCACCATCATTCAATTTACATTGTTTGTCATGATTTCATTCCCTGCAGTTCCTGTCATACCCTGTGTTGATAGATACTCTTACATCAAAATCTGATAACAACAACTAGGTGGTGATTACAAGATAAGCCCTTATCTGTAACTTAATGTCTAAATCACCATTAGGATTATTAACTAAATCAGTAGGTGGTCATTCAAGAGAAAGACTTCTTTAACCCAGTCCAAGCAAGAATCTTGTAATAAGTTTACAAGATTCACAATCTAAGAATTTTAAGAATATAATTCCAGTCAAAGAAAACAGTGAACTACCTACTCACAAGCTCTTTAAAAAAACATGAGCTATGAGTTTGCTGGAATATTAAGGATAGAGGTTCCGAAATACCAATTGACATATATTAATATCAAATATATGCACATCCTCTTTATAATTAGATGATGAGAGACTGCTGTCAATGAGGAGGCTTTATTAATTTGAAGTCTTGAATTGCCAAGCAGCCAACATATGCCTTAACAACCATATAACTAGACTGCTGAAGGTATTGTTACATGGAAATTATACAACTATGATTCTATTTTTTCATCACCCCTACAGATTGGTATCAGTCTTTAGTTCAATGTCCTATTGAGCTTTCTTTTGGCCATTAGTTGGATATTAAAAAATTATACTATCCTATCTTATGACATTTCCAGTCAATGGTGGCCTGTAAAAAAAATTCAATAATTCATAGGTAGCTACTAACAATATCATGGTTTCAACTCTCCCACAGGTTGCTTTGCAAAAACAAATACAAAGCAAATTGGACCACTAGCAAAAACAACTATGAAGCAAATTGAATACAAATTTCATGAAGCAAACTGTCTCACGGTGGCCACAGGTATATGCTCCACAGCTGGTGAAAGTTGACTGCAATGCCTAGTTCCTCTTGACAACACAAATAAATTAGACAGTAGATCACATACCATTGATTAGGGTGGAAACACAGGGATTCCCTATATATGCTTTTACCGAAGAGATCATCTTCTGAAAACCTAAATTTCCTCGTGACTTCGTAAAGGAAATTGACATGGACTTTGTTCTTCTCTTACTCTTCTAGTAGTGATCAAGAAAAGGCATGTTCTTCTTCTAACAATTATCTTGCTTTGTAATTTTTACTGAGGAGGTTGATCACCAAGTAACCTGCTTTGTAATTTTTACTGAGGAGGTTGTTCACCAAGTAACCTACTTTCTAATTTTTACTGAGGAGGTTGATCACCAAGAGCTGTATGTTATATGTTG
>LPNX010493672.1:5367-19343 GCA_001517045.1 Pseudotsuga menziesii | reverse complement strand
TCTCAGAGACACTTTCCACAGACCTGCCTGGAGCAATGATAAAATTAAAGATAGCCATGCACTATGCCTTAAGAATAACCAACCCCTTTCCTTCACACTATTCTCTTTGCCATATATTTTCTAGCTATGATAGCTCCCCTGTATGGCCAAAATGAAAATTATGGCGCAGAATTCTGCTAAAACTTATGAAGTATTCAATTTCAAGCAACTTGTCTCTGCCCAATTCAGGACTCCATGGCAAAGCACCAGCTTCCTTAAAATCAATATCTAAATAATATAAATAGCATGTTCCTGTGGGAAGCTGAAAAGTTCCTCCTTGTGTAATTTGTATTAACTTATTTCTTATATTGAACATCAACTAGGATGGGAAGGTTGTAGAGTGGAGAATCATGTGCCGAAGAATCAGCATCAGTCTTGAAATTAGCAAAGACCAGCAAACCAATTGTGTGCTCTTAAGTTCCACTGGAGGACAACTTACATTGCTGAGGGTAGAAAAAATATTCTCTGCCATTTTGATTTTTTCAAATGCATTTGAAGAATGAAAATCCATGAGAAGAACTTCCAAATGAAATAGGGATGTCTCTTTCTAACATCTCCTTGACTTGCTCAACATGATGAACCCATCATAGTCACCATACCAATGTTGCATCCTCAATTTGATCATGAAGAGATGCTACAGGATTCATTCATCGAACCGATTGGCACACATAAAACTGTCTTTTAGAGTTGCCACCACAGGAAATCACTACATGATATGCTTAGAATATGCCCAGATTTGGAGACAAATCTTCTTAGTGCTGTCTTTATGCCCAGATCATGGAAATTTACTGCCACTTGGAGGTGAACGTATGCACAGGTCTGATAGGTTGGGTGTTTTAAGCAAAACTATGGTCAGAAATTACTCTCCAGGTCTTGAAAAATACCCTCGATGCTGCTGCAAGCAAACAGTCTTGCCAAAACAAGTTTTGGAAAAGCCTGCTGAAGTGATTCCATTAGGTATTGATTTCTATCTTTATCACCTCATGTAATGGGGTGATCCGCATCTTGAAAGTAACATATGAGCATTATCCATGTGTAGTTGATCCTCAAATTTTAACCATAAAGCATCCTAAGGTGAGAACAACACAGTGCTGTTCATTCTCTCCAGATCTAGCCAGAAAACAACGAGGACCCTGCCCTAAGATTTTCATTCCATGGCTTGCTGTCAGATCAAAAAATAGGCCTCTAAAATTCTTTTGCTGGAAACATAGAAACAAAACTCTAAGAATCCACATTAGCGCCAAGTTCAAACCACACACCCAGGTGCTAACTCTGTTATGATTTCGCAATGATTTGGAAAACTTCATCATAAGTTTCATGTCACTGCAAATGGATCAGAAAGGGAACTGTACTTTGCTGTCTGTGCAAGTACAGTAATCTTGGAAAAGAAAACAGTCTTCAAAGATGTTTGCAGCTGGCAAACCAACTCAAAAGACTAGGGTGTTCATGAAGAAATGACCTGTGTATTCATCATCAAAACCCTTAACAGCGCCCAGAAATTCTATAACCCTCAGTGAAGCTGCCTGGAATGATCTGATTCATCCCATGAAGTATACTATCAAGAAACCCAGGCAATTCATGGACTCATAAACCTTTCATCTTCAGGGATTCAGGCCTTTTTTACATTACTAGGGTTGTAACCATGTTCTTCTAGTATAAAATTTGCATATACTTTTTGATTCCTTACAAATGAGAAAACCTCACATTATGGACTTGACACCCAATGGAGATGCACACTGATAAATATAAGTAGCAAAAACATGTGTGATCTGTGGATATTTGTCCATGGGAGAGCGGAATGATGGTTAGGGCACATAATGGATGTCCATACTTTGGAACCTGTGTGGAGAATGTTGTCAGAGATAAGTTTTTATAGTTTTGGAGACATGAAGAGGTAGGGAATATATCTGAAGGACTTTACTCAATTTGCACAACAAAAACATATCCCACAGCATGTGTGAAGCATTGACTGGCATGTGACCACCAATTTATATGGTTGAAAAAGATGAGTATTATTTCTGTGTTACACTCCAATGTTTAGCAGACTTAAATATTTGAATAAGGGTCACTTTATATATTAGTGACATGTGACCACTGACCAAACCAGCTTAACATTTAGATGTTGAGGTTATGGGTCATTGTTTAAAGTTTAAACCATGGTAACCGCCCAAGGGTGCTATAAATTTTAATGAAGCATGAGATAAAGATGTGAGAGATGTATATGCTGCGACATTTTAAACAAAGTTTCCACCATTGTCTTTATGAATATGCACAAGCCCTACTTTCGTACAACTCTTACTGTTAAAAATTGATCAATTTATGTTAGATTGACTCTAGCTTGTTATGGATATATACAGTATGATAATTACTTGGTCTCTTAGGTTTGTTGCAGGTTACATTATTATGCAAGTGGTAAAATGTGAATATTTAAATTTATTACCTACCTTGGAACAAATGAATGATCAGGGAAGATATCTGGTCATATATGATGTAACCTAACTATACAATATATGATACCTAATTTGCTTGGGTTAAGGGTTGAAGTTTGCATACCAGACTTACATGTTTGACTTGCTCCCAAGCAAGATAAGCAAAACTAATTCAAGGTGAGTCAAATTTGTGTTGACTGTGTTAGACTTGGGTCAAACTCAGTCAACCCGAGTTCACTTGCCAAATTCCTATATATTCCCAAAAGCCGTGGCAAATGAATCATTTTTATTTTTAGTATTTGTCAAGTGTTTCCTGAGCTAAGGAATGTAATCCAAATATATCCAAAAGACTGGTGTTGTGCTTTCTCAACACTTTTGAGAAGTGTTAACCTTCCTCCCAAAGATATTTATTTATTACACTATAATTCTATCCTCCTCTATATCTCCACATTATGGTGTTTATGAATGTGTGTGATTCACATCTATATGTTTAATGTGATGTCTATGGTGGGTTTGGTTGTTAGTGAGTAAATCAGATTTGATCTAGATATATATTTCTTAGATCTACATGTTTTATATCATTTACATGCATTTTTATATACTTTATAATGGTTTTAAAAAAGCTTACTTGCCTCTGTTTGTGTGTATGGTACTAGAAAGTGGAGTTGGATCCAAGTCTATCAAATTTGAAGCAATTAGGATTGATCTTCACCAAAGACCTCACATATGTTAAGTTGTGTAAATATATCTTCTGTATCACTTCATATCTTGTGTGTGAGTTAATTGTTAGATATAGTGAATGAATTATTCGATCTAGTGGGTGAAATCATAGTTGTCTACACCTCTATCTGTCTTGGATCAAGGAAAGGATTCAATGTAGGTATCACCTTTCCACAAGGGAGAACTGTAAGTTGTAACTGATGGATTTACTGCTGATACCTTCAAAGCATGGATTCTATTTTCTTTTAAGCATTGCAAAGTGTACTCTTCTCCAGCTTACTAACAAATTCATTAGCCAAAAATATGTTTATGAGAAACCCTTTCTGCCCATCAATCCAAGCAGTGGTAGAATATGGTGGTCTTTATGAGCCACTCAGGAATTCAGAACAGCTGGATTGCTAAAAGTGGTTACATAAGGCTCTTCCAGCCCAGTCATCCTCAAATATCAAGCTTCTAACAACCTGTAAGTAGTTCTGACCAATTTGTCTCCTCTTGAATTTAGAGCTACTAATATGGAGGGCAAGTATGAAAATAGCTGCGGCAATGGTAACAGTTTTAATGCCGATTATTGAAATTCCCCTGATGCTTCGATTGTAGCCTTCAACAAAATGGGTTATTTCTGATTTTAGAACAACGTTCTAGTCTCCATTCCATACAATGATCACTAGCAGCTTTGTCTTACTCATTGTATTCTGGGGGAATGTCTGGCAAAGCTAGCTTATTGCAAAGACATATTTACTTAATCTAAAACATATTGAGAACCAATCTCTTTTCTTGCTAAGTGTAGTGAACTTTTGATGCTGCAAAGTATTGAAACATCTCCTTTGCATGCCCAAAATGGTCACGTGTTTTGAGGGGCAACAGTCCCAAAAGCAAGAAGTGAGGCCAATTTGAAAGAATATTAGTTATCCCGTAGCTGTGGGCTATGTCTATCTAATTACCATGAGTATCCTTATTGCTTACAAATATCCTTGTGCAGGAAGTGACCTCTTCAATTTGAAAGAAGTAACATTGGACTATAGCTGGCTTACCATACTATAAAAGATCCCTCCTGTTAGGAGGCTGTGTGGGTCTTATCTATGAGGCCCAGAAGGGGTGAAACACATCTCTGGGGGATTTGTACCTTGGTTAGAGAATCTCAGAATACTATGACCCCTGCTTTACCATTGACCCAAGACCTTGTTGACAAACTTTCAACTTTTAGCTTTGACTTTTGATTGAAATATTTCTTACCTCTTGCTTAAACGTTTAGTATACTACAGCTTGTTATGTGCAAGTTAAATGCATCTTTGTTTAGCATGCTTTTTATATGGAAATATCATATCATTTCCCTATTTGTTATGAAAGTGTGCACTGGTCATTATAGATGCTGTGCTGACCATCCCTATTTGTAACCTTGCATGGCCGCAGTTTGCCTCCCATTCAAAGAAGAGGCCGAACAATCTTGTTTTAGGGAGAACATATGATCATCACATATATGATCTGATTGAGGTTGGTGTGGAAAATTTCAGTTCAATGGAGTCATTTGGTTATGGCAAGAAATTGGCCCCACAAGTAGGCTCAAAGCCCTTTTTTTCCTTCCTTGGGGAAGGTTTTGAGACCAAGGAGCAACTTAAACATTTGAAAGAGGTTTTGCCTGATATGTTCAGGGGGGAGGTATGGTTCTCCTTTCCATAGTTATTTCTTTGAATATTAATGTTGCAATTGACTGCTCTGTTATAATAATTGTATTGATGGAAATACTATGATATATATTTTCTTGTAAGTATTACACACTTAAATACTTTAGCTCATCGCTAGTCAGGTTGTGGAAACAATAAATCTTGCGGGTCTAGATCATGTATTTGTATGCACAACAGTGGGCGATGACAAGGTTTGCTAGTCTTCCTTCTTTCAAATTTCTTATAGTTCTAATTTAAGTGCTCCAGGGCATTGGATTTTCATTGTATGCATTTCGAGGATAGAAATTTTGTGGGTTGACTTTTGATTTTATAAAGCTGCAGGGGAGACAAGTCTTTATTTCTCAATTGGGGATTTAATAGTCTTCCCTTCAGAGCTTCTGAGAATCTCTTCCTATTTTGGTTTACAAGTATCTTGGGTTAAATTTTGATATAGGTTTGTTTCATGCATTGTGCAATACGTCTAAAAAAATCAGGCACAATGGTTCCACGTATTGAACTAATTGAAATTGGACCTTCAATGGACCTTGTACACGGACGCCATCGACTTCCAAATGAGGATGTTAGAAAATATGCCATGAAATATTCTGATGTGAAACCTAGAAAGAAGGTAATGTTTTGGAATTCCTTAGTTACAGAAATTTTCTTCCCGCTTCCATAAGACTTTCTTCATGAATATGACCTGAGTACATCTTCCATTTTATTTTCAGGTGAAGAACGTTGGTAAGGACCTTATATCTGGAAAAGTTGGAAAGATTTATGTTCCCAAGCAAGAGGTATTTTCTATTGCTCTGCTTTCAAGTATGTTTCCAACATTGTTTTGTGAACAAGGGCCTCTTCTCTTGTTTATTTTGTATTGCTCCACTTTCAAGTATGTTACTGGTATACACCATGTATCATGAACAAGGGATTCTTCCTTTGAGCCTACTTGTTCTCTGTTTGTACAGGTAGGGGATATGGAACTAGCTAAAATGAAAGGTATGAAGAGGGAGCACAGAGAAGCCGCAGCTGCCCATGCAGAAAATACGACTACCATAAACAAGAAGCAGAAGACAGGCTAGAAAAGATCTGTCACAATTTTGGTAAATGGGGAACAATATTTCACACTTCTTCAGTAGGCAAGGCTCCTCTAGTTTCATCATTTGTTTTAACCTACAGTACTGGCTCTTGCCAGCTAATTGTAGTTTCAATTTTTGCATATTCTCATTGAGGTGGAATGTACCATTATGAGAATCGGTAGAATATTGACCTTGTTTAATACTTTTCCTTCTCTATGTAAGGTTTTAACTTCTTTTATTTGCTTCATGCAATTATTGAGTCAGCAATTTCAAGATTTGCTCTGAATGCTCTTTTTCTGGTTATCCACACCGCTGCTCTGATCTGTTAGCAATTAATATTAGATTCAGTGCTTCAGGCCTCTTGATATTCGAGTGTTAGGATATATGCGGTCATCTTTTAATTCTCTCTCTAAACAAGTGCTACGTGGCAGTGATTCCCTGCCGCTTCTCCATAACATATTTTGGCATGGAACATTCAAAGAGTTTAATATTTTCCACATTTTCCACATTCAATACTAAGTAATGTGCATGTGAGGGGGGTATACTAATTATGTAAGGATTATGACCTACTTCCACATGGAATTGGTCTTATGGCATTCGTATTTTTTTTTTAAACAGTTATAGGTGTCGCTTAAGCGACGGTCATTTTTAAAAAAAATTGGCATCCGTCGGTTAAGCGATGTCCATGCCGTCGCTTAACCGATGCTTACAGGTGTCTTTTTTTGAAAAAAATTGAATACCGTCGCTTAAATTTCACAGCCGTCGGTTAAGCGACGTCCATGCTATCGCTTAACCGATGCTTACAGGTGACTTTTTTTGAAAAAAAATTAATACCATTGTTTCCATGCCGTCGCTTCACCGACGCGTACGTTTCCTCCACTGTCACTTAACCGACGCATACGTTTAAAGTTTATTATGGATTATATGTCAGATAACCAACGCTTTATATTTAACCGACGGTAAACTAAGGTGTCTCTTTACCGACGGATTGAAAAGATGTCGGATAACCGACGAATATCCACCAACGCTTAAAAAAAATCATAGTGTCGTACATGCGACAGGGAAGTGTCGAAAATCCGACAATATGGCCATCGAATTTTTGGTTGAAATGTAGTAGTGTGGTGTTGGTGTCTATAGCTCTTCAATGAGCTCACTAGCTTAGCATTATCCTTTCCCAGCTCATGTATGGCCTGATAAACCCAACTTTGTTCGCTTGGTTGATCCGTTGTTCGCCTGATAAGCCCAACTGTGTTGGCTCGGCTGAACTGTGTACCCTTGTGGTTTTGTTATCCATGGCTATGTGTAAGTCTATTTAGTTCCTTATTCCTTGGGGAATCATGCCTAGCTCGGGGGTGGTAGCGTTGCTGAGAGATTAAAGAGCACGCGAGCCTACGGTTGGGTGGAACGTTGTAGAGACGTAGCTGGTTGTGGAACAAGCTCTTTATAAGATAAGTATCCTTACCTAACTTGTGTCTGCAATCATATTTACTATTAATGAATGTTGATATAGATGTTAAATGTTGATCAGCATATGCATGAAGTGTTGATTGATATGTTTTGCTTCCATTGTGTATAATGAATGGTTATGCTTTGTGATAGGTTTTATGATTTAAAGTATCATGCTTCAGCATTATATGTATATGTATGTTCATGTTCATGGGGCTAGATCCCCAGATGATTGACGTATAGTAGCGTCCTCTTCGTCGGTCGAAGGGTCAGGGACATTACAATTAGGATTTTTTATGTATTATGTGGACAACATAGCTCTTGAAATTCTTTCAAACAATTCCATTAGAGACAAAATATTGTAAACACTAAGGGAATATCATATATATATCAATACAAAACTGCAAAATGTGACTGTACAACAATCATGTAACAACATTGACGCAATTTTCATTTCACAATAAAAATGCATTGGATTTCATAGGAAGAGGAAAAAATTGAATCCCTAGAGGCCGAGAACACCGAGTTGATAGAAACTTATATAAGAACTAGAATACCATCTCATTCTCCTCCTTAGACCAAAACTACAACAATAATAGAACACTAGCAATTTGAGGGTAATATCATTTTCTCCTCGACTTTCGTCGCAATAGCGACGAAAGTCGGGGAAATTTTCAATTTTTCCAAAAAATACACTATTTTTCCACGAAAACATCAATTTTAACTATTTTGTGGAACTTCTCAGCCATAACTAGTAGTGAATTTTTGTCGCAACTTTTTGACATTCTTTAATTCCTAAATTTTTTCCCATCATAACCTTTGAACTTCCACCTCTCACACCTTTCTCCACACTATCCTATGTGGCACGTTGAGTTATATCTATGTAACCCTTAATCCCTTTTCTGGTGACAACCCCTTGTTGGAGATAAATGAAGACCAAGATCATGGGATCCTAAAGACCATTTCCCCAAACCGTTGCAGTTGCCCAATTTAAAGGTATTTTTGTTATTTTGTTGCATTAGTTAGATAAAAAATATAAAATGGTTGTTATTGATTGTTGTAAGTTAAGGTCGAGAAATACCTTGCACCATGAAATCTACCCTTAGATATTATTGATCTAAGGTAGGTGTTTTTGCACATAGTAAGGAAGAAATCCCCACTACAATGACTAGGTACCTATGAAAACCCTAGATCAGATTGTTTCCCTTCCGTGAATGAGTAGGTCAAATTTTCTTGTCAACAAGACCTCGATGTAATCAACACTAGATCTTGCATATTCATTTTTTTATTAGGGAATTCTTTCCCGTAATCTTGACAATTTTTCAAACTTCTTCTTTCTAAAATATTTAGAAAATATTTGATATCATTTCAATCATATTTTCAAACTGAGAATATTCTCATCTCTTTATGGTTAATACAAGTATCTTTCATGATTTCATAGGATTTGTTGACATAGTCATTAAGAGTTCTTGATTATTGCTATAAGTTGCATGTTATTTTTATTAAGATATTTGTATACGAATTTGTGACTAAGAGGTACACCATTGTGGTGTAATTTTTACTAATATTATTCATTGTTATGTAATTTTGTTTTGAAATCAGAACAAATGGTTCAAATGTGAGAGTATATTTCTCACTATTCTACTGACTGTGATGATCTTGGAAAGTGTTTCTTTCCATGAATTCTCATCCAAATGTTATAACTATTATTAATTATTTCTTGATAACATTCTATTCTCCTAAAATTATTGTGTCTTTTGTCTTTATCTGAATGCTTATCTTGATTTTGGTGTTATTACTCCTTGTTTATGAGGTTTAGATGAAAATTTTATCAGATTACTCATGTCCCAATAATTTTTGGTTATTTAATGAATGAATGAAACAAACTAAGGATTTTTCTATATTTTAACTTTTTTTGAATGCTTGTTTTGATTGTGGTATTATTGTTCCTTGTTTATGAGGTTTAGATGCAAATTTTATAAGATTATTAGTGTCTGCATCCTTTTTTGCAAGAATGAAACACAAAAGTGGAATTTTTTTTGTTGCATAAAATTAAAATGAAAGATACATTAATATGGCCTACCCCTAATACCCCTCTCCCTTTCACTAATCCCCTCCCTACAACTCCACCCCTATTGTACTCACCAATCCCCCTCCTACAATCCTGCACATATCCCTCTCACTAAACCCCCTACTACTACCCTACCCTTCTCCCTCTCTCTAATCTCTCTCCTACAAACCTAACCATTTCCCTCTCACTAATCCCTCCCCATCACATAGCTCACCCCTAAATAATCCTACCATAAATTGATGCATGTAGCATTGTTATTGTCTCTTTATGAGATATTCCAAAAGAAGCTTGGGCATGTTGCCTTTCTAAATATTCATTTGAATTCATGGGATATTAGAATTGGAATCACATTTTGTTTCCATAATTGATCTTTTGAGATCCTACAATCACAATAATTCATTATCTTTGTTATATTTTCCTCCTCTTTTGGAATTGTAAAATATTACCAAAATTAGTCACACATTATGGGTGTAAATCCTAATGGCATTGGGGACAGATTAATAATATCAATTGCGAATGTGTGGCTTAATGACAATTTTGAAAAAATAACAATAAGCATTGAATGAACCTAAGAAAATGTGGGAATCTATGTTTTTTCATGTTTACATATTTCATTTCTTTAAAATCATCTAACATGTCAATCTATAGTCATTTTATTGCATGATTGGTAACACTATGTGTTTTCGTATTAAAATTTAGGATAATATTATTAAATTATTGATATATAATTTTTCTCATTGTTTTTCAACATTATTGGGCCTTCGAGTCACTTAGTTTTAATTTAATTGAAATCTCATTATCACTATTACAACTTTGAATCACTTAGTTTGAATTTAATTGAAATGTCATTATTATTATTATTTAATTAGAAGTCACATATATTTTTTTTCATGTATGTTTTGTTATTATTTTTAGTTATGGTGGAGTATAGGCCATATGAAAAAACAAAATTGAAAAGTATTTATCAAACATATTTCAATTCATTTAAATTCTATAGCTATGGATAGAATCCTTTGTTTAAATTTTATTGAGAGTTCCAGGCATCTATCTACCACACGCAATATATCATTATCAATTTGTCACATAGAAAAGGCTACACTTGTTATTCATATGAGAATCAAAGTGTACAAAGAAAACAAAGAAAACAAAGAAAACCAAACAATAAATTACATCTCAATAAGTATTCAAATGAAATGCAACACTTATCCGTATATGAGACAAAAAAACTGATATGTGCACAAAATTGTCACCACATAATAAGAACATAGTTGTTTTCTAGTGAGTCCCAAAGGCCAAATAGGCGACAGTCATTAGATAGTAATATAATTATGTTTTACCTTGACTATATTAGGTATTTCTTTGATTTTCCATGCCACATATAAATTCAAATAGCATAAACAAGGGTTTTATTCAAAACGCAAATGCCCAGGGACAGTTGTGCATATAGGACCTTCACTGCGACACTTTAAGTCGGCGAGCCAATCCTGAGATGAAGGGAAGAAACCCTAAAAATGGGAGGTGTGAGAGAGTGAAATGTGGTAGGTGTATCAAATTTTTCCATTGTTGAATGAACACTTAATTCTTTGCAATGCTCATTCATCACAAAATTCAAATATCTAGATAGGACCTAAACTTTGTTGCGCTTTAGAATGATCAATGAGTTGTTCTACATAAAAGTTACCAGAACGAGTCTTATATGGGAGAACACCTCATACAACAACAAGGTAAATACAACAGGGGGTGGTGGGACTATTTGCATGACCACCAAGGGGAAAGGTGTGAGAGAATTATCGGTGTGGTGTGCAAGATAATGAAACTATGGATGGACAAGAAGTGTTTGTGTCCATATATAGATGTATAATTATAGTGAGATGATCATTTACATTTCATGGATTATACATGAAATGATGGGTTATATGTGTAGGATTAGGGTCGGGGAAATTATGAACGAGGGGTCAAATGGATGGGATGACTCCACTGTGAATGTGTTGTGAAGCTCAACTAGTAGATGTTTTTGATATTGATACACCCATTTCTTTGGGGTGGTTGTGGTTTCACACAAATCACCAACCCTTGTCAAATCTCTTAAATCAATTGGGGGAGGGATGATGAACGAGGGGTCAAATGGATGGGATGACTCGCTGTAAACGTGTTATGAAGTTGAACTAGCAGATACTTTTGAGATGACACACTAGATTATTTCGGGTGGCTATAGTTTCACATTAATGATCAACCATTGTCATATCACTTGAATTGATTGGGGGGCTGGGGGTGAAGAATGAGGGTCAAATGGATAGGACAAGTCAACTATTAATGCGCTATCAAGTTGACGTGGAGTATTTTTTCAAGATTGATATGATAGATGATTTGGGGTGGCTAATGTTTCACACGAATGATCATCCCTTTTTAGATTGCTCGAATCTATTATACTGTCACAAGGCATAACAAAAACTATCTTGAATGGATGGACGAGATCTTTTTGGAGAATTTACTCATTATTTCCTTTATTATTTACATGCTCCAAACCATTACCTCATTCTAGTAAATAAATTCCTCTATTAACATTAAAAAAAAATTAGATATTTTAAAATGTTATTGTACATTTTTTAAAATAAAATTTAAATATATACTTTAGAAATTTTTTATTTTAAACAATCCTCAAACTTTGCAATCAATCTTCCAAGTTGACACTTTAATTCTGCAAATATATGTCCCTTAATTGAGGCTCTTATTCATTATCTTTGTTCCTCATTGCCACATAACCTATGCTTCATCATGCATGTCATATTAGTTATGCCACATCAGCTCACTTCCATGTCAATTCTACCATATTGATACCAATGACAACACTTCAACAAATTTAACACCTTTAATTCATCCCAGCAACATTGATCGTATGATAGGACATGCTCGATATTATGATGTATTATAGTAATATCAATATCACTAAGTACAAGAAGGGTCATATGCCCCTTCTTTTATGAAAAAAATGTAGAGAATATTGAGCACAAGAACAGTTGTCCAACAATTCCTCTATTGTAGATATATCGAGAATGGTGAACAAAAGAAGGAAAAAACAACCCTTCCAACAAATATAAAAATATAGAGGAGAAGAAGGATAATCCTACCCTTGTTGTGATCACTATTCCAGTTATTAGTATGATATAAGATGTAATGGTTTCCCCTTCCTGCATTATAGAAATATCAAGAATACTGACCACAAGAAGGGTCGATCGCCTTTTCATTTTATGAGATAAATATGAAGAATATTGAAATTGCAATGTCTCAGCTGACCCTTCTAGCATTACACATATATCAAGAATGGTGAACACAAGAAATATAGCTTGTCCCTTTTCTGTATTATAAAAGTATCAAAAATATCGAACACAAAAAGAGTCATCAATCATTCCTTTAGGATTAAAATATAAAGAATATTGAACCTAGGAAGGTTGTTAACCCTTCCTGTATTTAATATATATCGAGGATTGTGAACATAAGAAGGGTCATCTAACCCTTCCAATATGATATAAATATAAAGAATAATAAACATACGAAGGGTTAGTCGACCCTTACTGTATTGTAGATATATCAAGAACAGTGAACACAAGAAGGAACTTTTGTCTCTTTGTATTTTATGAATATATCTAGAATAGTTAACAAAAGAAGAGTTGGATAGCCCTTCATGTATGATAGAATTATATGGAATATTGAACCTAAGAAGCATCAACCAACACTTCCTATATAATAAATATATCGAGGATAGTGAACAAAAGAAGGGTTTTCCTCCACTTCTTTTATGATAAAAACATCAAGAATATTCAACCTACAAAGGGTTTGTCGACCCTTCCTATATCATAGATATATCGAGAATAGTGAAAATACAAAGAAAGGTTTTCCTTTCTTGTATTATACAAATATAAATAATAGTGAACCTATGAAGGATCGATAGACCCTTACTACAATTTATATATATCAAGGAAAGTGAACACAAGAATGAATGTATGACCCTTTTTGTATTATGGAAATATCAAGAATAGTGGACATAAGAAGGGTTGCACATGCCATCCTTTATGATAGAGATATAAAAAATATTGAACATAGGAACGTTCCTTCATGTATTTCAGATATATCGAGGATAGTGAAAACAAGAAGGGTCGGCTACCCCTTCATTTATAATATAAATATAAAGAATACTTAAACTATGAAGGGTCATATGAACCTTATTGTATTGTAGATACATCAAGAATAATGAAAAAACAAAGAATTGTTGTCCCTTCTAGTGTTATATAAATATCAAGGATAATGAGCACAAGAAGGCTAGGCCACCCTTTCCTTTAATAATGATATAAATATAAAGAATATTTAAGAAGGGTTGGCTGACCATTCCTATTTTTTTCGATATATCGATGATAATGAACACTAGAAGGGATGGAGACCCTTGTTGTATTTTAGAAATATTAATAACAATGGATACAACAAGGATTGGATGACCTTTCCCTGGGAGGTCTATCTTTCACAGACAAACTCCACTGGA
>LPNX010493662.1:483839-507798 GCA_001517045.1 Pseudotsuga menziesii | reverse complement strand
TATATATATATATATATATATATAAAGAATCAAGCAAATCATACCAATTTAGAGGGAAATTCCGCCAAATTTAGAGGCAGACCGATCGGATTCTTTCAAATTTAAAGTGTATAAAATTGCGAAAAGAAAAATCAAAGTTTCGATTTCTGCATTTCGCAATGGGAAAAGGGAAATCGGGAAATAAGATAAACAAATATGAGACAAAAACTTTTCTGATTTCTGCATTCCGCATTGCAGAAAGCGGAAGTCAAAAATACATAAAGTTTTATTATGAACTTGTAACTTCCAATTTCCGTGTTCCGCACTACAAAAAGTGAGAAAGTGAAATGACATCGAAACTAATTAATACAAAATTGTAAATATTAAAAAAATTAATTATCTAATTGAAAAATGTGAAATGACATTGATTTGATCATTTTCATGTGATTCTTAGCTGATGTATATGTAAAAAAATCACATCTCAGGACTTGGAATTAATATTTAGTCTTGCTTCATTGTCATGGACATTGTTTTTAAGCTTCGACAAATATATATTAATTGAAGCTTTTTCATAAATATGCGCTTCTATCATCCCCAGACCCCTTTTAGTACACACGAGAGCCAAATACATGACACATGCTTTTTAATATGAAGTTATGCATTTAAATACATTGCGGAGGATCTATGTGGACTACGACATAAATTATGAAATCCAGAATTTTAAAATCATTTGTTAAATATTTGGGATTATTGAAAAATCATATTTCGAATTCTAGAAATCCTATTATTAAAAAAACGAATCATATTTCGGATTCCAGAAATCCTATGTTTTGCAATAAGGAACACCCTATGTTCCGATTTCTGATTTCCGATTCCCCGATTTCCGATTTCTGACATTTCGCATTCCAGAAATCCTATGTTTTTCCAGTAAGGAACACCCTATGTTCCAATTTCCGACTCCCCAATTTCCAATTTCTGAAATTTTAGATCTCGGAAGTATTTTCTTATCAAATAAAATACGGAAGTTTTGTTTTGGAGTTGTTATTGTAAAATCCATTAAATCCTATGTTTTTTATTAATATGATTCATTTTTTTGTTTTGAGAGCTTTTTCTCTTAATTATAGATTTTTTTATTATTAATTGTTAAATTAATACAAGTTCATTTTTATTTAAACTTGTATTTACATTGCTAATCGTTTTTTTTTAATATCAATCTTTTAACTAAATACAATTAATTTCTCAAAATTTAATAATTTATATTTTTTAATAAATTTTCTTAGAATTTATGGCTATATGTTCATGAAAAATGTAAATAGCATGAATTAATATTGCACTAAATGATATTTTGGATTCCCGAACTCCTATTATTAAAAAAAAAGAATCATATTTCGGATTCTGAAAATCCTATGTTTTCCAATAAGAAACATCCTATGTTTTGATTTTCGATTTTCGATTTCTGACATTTCGTATCTCAGAAGTTTTGTCTTTTCAAATAAAATCCGGAAGTTTTATTTTGGAGTTGTTATTTTAAAATCCGTTAAATCCTATGTTTTTTATTAATATGATTAGTTTTTTTTTTTAGAGAGTTTTTTTTGTTAAGTATTGATTTTTTTATTATTAATTGTTAAATTAATATAAGTTCATTTTTATTTAAACCTATATTTACATTGCTAATCATTTTTTTTTGTAAATATCAATCTTTTAATTAAATACAATTAATTTCTCAAAATTTAATAATTTATAATTTTTTATAAATTTTCTTTGAATTTTTGGCTATATGTTCATGAAAAATGTAAATATCATGAATTAATAGTGCACTAAATGATATTTTGGATTCCAGAAATCCTATTAGTAAAAAAAAGGAATCATATTTCGGATTCTATAAATCCTATGCTTTCCAATAAGGAACACCATATGTTTTGATTTCCGATTCCTCGATTTCCAACATTTCAGATCTCAGAAGTTTTGTCTTTTTAAATAAAATCTGAAAGTTTTGTTTTGCAGTTGTTATTGTAAAATCCGTTAAATCCTATGTTTTTTATTAATATGATTCATTTTTTTCTGGAGCAAGCTAATAATGTTCCATGGGAAAATTATATTGTTCTTGAACAAATTGATATTAATATTCATAATAATAATATAGTAATATTAAAACTAAATAAAATACTTTAATATTAATATTATAATCTAAGCCTCTACGGGACCAGAGGGTTCGGCTTCAACTTCAACAAAGGAGGAAGCTTGTCATCCTTCTTCCAATTGCGGATGAGTAGATGGGTCATCAATGAAATTGGCACAACCTACTTCTTTTTCCATTTTGGCCCTGTGGGTGCTTCCAGGAGCACGCTCTGGACCCGCAAAGTAAAAGGACCCTCAACCCATTGTGGTCCCTATGTAGTAAAAGGGGAGCACACCTTGCAGATTAAAAGGAGCCAGCTAGGGGAATCCCACTACCAAAGAAGATGTGAAAGCGGATCCCACTTCTATACGACACTCCAAATACAGAACATGTGAAAGCTGAAATGGAAATCAATTGACACATAATATCATTTCAATTCCATAATCTCATTTCTCTCGTCAAAACTCTATTTCAAAGAAACTTAAATAAGAAAAATATTAAATATATTGTTATTATTATTTTATTTTAATTTGCTTTTTTTTGTTGTGTTTTTCAAACAAATAACCTATTAATTCAAGTCCATAAACACGAAATAAACAAATATTTATATTTATAATTATAAATAGTTATCACTTAAATTATTGAAAATGAGATGTGAAATAAATTTATATTATCATTCCCCACCATATGTAAGTTATGTAATAGAACTTTTTGATCATGCTAAATCATTGAGAATATTGATAGCGAAGGTGGCGACTAGGTTTTTCCGAGGCAAAGCAGGGCGAGGGGTAGCCAGTCCGCGCGGTTTTTCCTTCGGGTGACAGCCCTAGGCCTCCTACTGTGTGCCATGGTGGCATCGAGGCAGGGGGATATTGCCCCAGAAGGAAGGGATCCCAAGATTAGATGGGAGAAGGTAGTCGAGGAGGGAAAGGGAGATGGGAGTCACCCAGGCCCCAGGACAAGAAAGAAGGCTTGATTGGGGGGTTGCTTGTTGAAGACTGCCTCTATCCCAGCGATTCAAATCAGATCTGAGGCAGTTAGAGGCAAGATCGAGTCATGGAAGGAAAAATCCCTAATAGGAAAATTTGTGGGGATATGGCCAAAGGAGAAAGACCTGATCAAATGGATAAATGGTGTGTGGAACCATAAGGGTCATTACGACCTTCAGTCAGGCTCAAAGGGTTTCTTTAGTATTATATTTTTTAACTAGGAAGACAGCGATAGAGTCATGGAGGGAGGCCCATACTTATTCTTCTCGGCTAGGTTATACCTTCGTCCATGGAAGGAGCATTTTAACCCAGAGACAGAGGATATGACGGTCACCCTGGTCTGGATTCGTCTCTTCTCTCCTCCGAGTGAGTACTGGGATATGGAGACTCTGATGGACATAGGAAACACCCTGGGGGAATTCATAAAAATATAAGAACAAATCAATTTCCAAAGGTATACCTCCTTTGTGCGGATCTGTGTCTATATGGATCTCTCCAGAGAGCTCCCATAAGTAATTAGTCTAAATTGGGAAGACGAAGAATGGATTCAGCCCATAGACTATGAGAAAATCCCATTAAGATGCCGTCACTGTCATGACTATGGTCATCTTGGAAGGAACTACCCTAAACTTAGACTTGGGGATGACCAGTATGCCCCCTGTCGGGATAAGGATGATGAAGCGGATGGGTTCACTTAGGTCAAGAACAAAAGGAGAAGCAAAGGGGGTGGGAAATCCAATACAAGAAAGGAGCCGATGACGAAGGATCATAGTCGCAGAAATCCCTTTGAGTCTTTAAGTTCAATGAATGAGGACGATGGAGTCCTAGCCGAAAAACTAGTAGCTAACCAGTAGGAAATCTCAACAAAACCCCAGAGGAAGAATATGTCCAGCAAATGGAAGGGATAGAAGAGGAGGAAGGCAATGACATGGAACTAGGAGAGCTAGACCTGGATGCAATTGAGGAAGAATGTGGGAATAAGGGCCAAGCTTACATCCCACGATGCTAGATCGAACTCCTACAGGAGGAAATCATTCAAACGGGCGCCCACGAGAGTCTTGGGATCGATCCAGATGCTCAGAAAGGTAGTAAGAGGAAATCCCCGGAAGAAGAGCTACGAAGAGGAAGGGAGACGAATAAGCAGCGCATAGCAGTAGTGGGAGTTCGACTGATTGAATCCAGCCAATACCCCACAATCAGGGTGGCTTTCTTCGAAGTTAAAAAGAGTTGTCAATGAAGATCATATCATGGAATATAAGGGGGTGTGGCAGCCCCAAGAAGTGGAAAACACTAAATCAGAATATTAGGTAGGAAACCCCAGATATTCTTTTCCTTCAAGAAACAAAGTGCAGCCTTGGGGGTTTGGAGAAGATTAAGGACAAAATTTGGAAAGGTAGTCATCTCATGGATTTGGATGCTGCTGGACAATCTGGAGGTGTGGAAATCCTTTGGCAGCCCCGGACTGTGGAGCTCACTTATTGGCGAGCCAACAAGTTTGCTCTCATGGAAGACTTCTACTTTTTGGATTCAGGGGTGAAGGGCTCCTTGGGGAACGTTTATGGCCCCAGTAATTTCCCTAAAAAGTAGTCTTTCATGGACCTCCTCAGCTAGTTCAAAGAGCAAATTGAGAGGGGAACATGGGTGCTTGGTGGGGATTTCAACTTGATTGCCAATCTGAGCCTAGAAGAAGGGAGGAAGATGATGCCTGGACAAATACCAGGAATCTTTCAGCGAGTTTCTATCCCAAAGCTCGCTTGTTGATGTAGAGACATGGAATGGTTGGTACACTTGGAACAACAAGAGAAGGGGGGAGCATCTGGTGGACTCATGCCTGGATCGCTTCTTGGTGTCTGAAAATATCATGCACAGCACGGGGGATATTATGGCTAACGTTCTCCCAGCAACTGGCTTGGATCACTGGCCCATTAGCCTTTCTTGGGATTGGTCTTGCTCTCCTATGGGAAAACATTTTCGCTTTGAACACTTTTGTATGGAACAAAGAGACTTCAAGGACCTTGTCAGTTAGTGGTGGCAGGAGCTGGTTCCCCCCTCAGGGACCATTATGTTTCTCTTTCAGCAGAAACTCAAGGCTCTGAAGGCTAAAATCCACACATGGAACATGGAGGAATTTGGAAACATCTTTGAGGACAAAAAAAATCTGCTAAACGAGTTGGACCTCATTAATAAACAAGGTATGGAAGTAGGTTGGGATGAGGGCATGAAAGTTAGAGAAAAATATTTAATGCGTTAGCTTGAGGCTAGGGAAAGGCAGGAGGGTATATACTGGCAAGAGAAGGTGAGGGTTAAATGGCTATAGGAGGGAGAAAGAAATACCAAATTCTTTCATAACTCGGTGATCCAGAATAGGAACAATTCTAGAATCCAAAAACTTAAGAAAAGGGATGGTAGAAGGGTGGAAACCAGGCGGGAGGTTGAAGCTGAACTCAGAAAACACTTCTCTGAGATTCTTAGTGAAGATGGTGGGGACAGAAGTCGAGATATTGAGCGAGTCACCAACTTAGTTTCCAAGGCAATCATGGCTGAAAACAATGAAATACTGACCAAGCCAATAGGGACGCAGGAGGTTGAGGAAGCCGTCAACCAAATGGCTTTGGGAAAAGCCCCTAGACCAGATGGCTTCACAACCAACTTCTTTCACCACTTCTGGGACCTTTTCAAGGAGGATGTGCTGGATATTGTGGAGGAATCCAGGAACAAGAGGGGAGTCCTTAAAGCCTTCAATGCTACCTTCCTCATTCTGATTCCCAAAGAGGTAGGGGCAGACACTCTTGACAAATTCAGACCAATAACATTATGCAATGTCATTTGCAAAATTATCTCCAAGGTCATTGCAAATCAGCTCAAACCCCTTCTCCTGAAGCTTATTAGCCCGTATCAGTTAGGTTTTGTGGAAGGAAGACACATCCTATATGGGGTTATTCTAGTCCAGGAAGTGCTGCACTCACTCAGAATCACGAGGGTTCCAGGTATGATGATCAAACTTGACATAGCAAAGGCGTATGATAAACTAAACTGGAAATTCATGGAGAAGATGCTCGACGCCTATCGTTTCTCTCAAGGTTGGGTGGAGTGGGTCATGGTTTTAGTCACAACACCCTTCTTCAACATCCTCCTTAATGGATCCCCGATTAACACTTTCTAGCCATCTCATGGTATTAGACAAGGTGACTGTCTTTTTTCGTTCCTCTTCATTCTTATGGCTGAGGGTCTGAGTCATCTCATTGCATACCTGGCTAGCCAGGGGGAAATAAGGGGAGTAAAGGCTCATGAGGGGATGCCTCCTCAGACACACCAACAATTCGTGTACAACACCATGCTCATGGGGCACCCTTCAATCCAAGAAGCGCTTAGCTTAAAAAATAGCCTGGATCTCTTCGCAAGGGCCTCAGGCTTGGGCGTCAACCCAAATAAGTCTCAGGTCTTCTTTGTAAACACTCCTCTGGCCACTCAGAGGAACATATTAAGGATCCTGGGGTTTTTGAGAGGTGCTTTCCCATCCAAATACCTTGGGATTCCCTTAGGGTTGGGAAGGCCGCATAAGGCGTCCTGGCAGGAGCTTTTGGATAGATTGAAACAAAAAATTTCAAGCTGGGTGTTGCGTCCCTTAAATTTACCCAGTAGATTGATCTTGGTCAAATCAATTATGCAGGCTATGTCAGCTTACCTCTTCTTGATCTTGGCCGCCCCCAAGTCTATCCTCAAGGAAATTAGAAGATTACAACGCACCTTTTTGTGGGGGGGGCATGAGGAGAAAGCTAAATTCTCTCTGGTTTGTTGGGAGGATGTTTGCATGCCAAAGGAGCAGGGAGGGTTAGGCCTCAAGGATCCTGAAGTAATGTCAGAGATCCAAGGCTCCAAAGTATGGTGGCGATGGGTAAATCACACCTCAGAGCCCTGGGCCAAACTATGGAACATTAAATATGCTCGAGACATGGCTATACAACATCTGATTAGATACAATAAGTCCCTAGGAGGTTCTCCCATATGGTTGAAAGCTTTGGCAGGTAAGAATATTGTTCAGGAGCATAGTTTCTGGGAGATCATGGACGACAATAGGGAAAAGTTTTGGGAGGATTCATGGAACCAGCTTCCCACCCTTGGCCATGATCTGAGATGGTCGCACATTAAGGATCAGGCGATTGAGGGTAGCAAGATCCAGGTGAATCAGTCTTGGAATATTGGAGCCCATATGGAGCAACACCAATGGGATTTTCAGGAGAAACACGAGCTCACTAGTGAGGCGGATTGGGAGGCCTTTCAGGAAGAACTAAGCAAACGCTTCATCAAGGGTCAGGATGGTCCAGATGTCTTAAGATGGGGATACACCACTAGAGGCTCCTTTACCATTAAGGATTCCTATAACATCAAGATCACTCATCGCACAGTGGAGGATGACATTTGGAAGAAAAGTTGGGCAATTAACCTTTGGCCCAAGGTTTCCCTCTTTGTGTGGTTGGTTGTTGGGGGGAGGATCCTCACCAGTGAAAACTTAAGAAAGCGAGGGGTACAAGGACCCTCTCAGTGTTGCTTATGCTACCGAGAGGAGGAATCCATGCGTCATCTTCTAGATAGCTGCACCTATGCAGTAGCTGTGTGGGACAAAGGAGCAATGGGATTTCGACGAAGTGATAGAAAACAAGGCCAATCATCTCAAACTCTTCGTGAATGGCATCCAAAAGCTTACAAGAACACTATCATCAGAATAATCTGGGATGCCTTCCCAGGTTTGGCTATGTGGTGCTTATGGAAGGAAAGGAATTCCTGGTTTTTCAGGGACCATGATAAATATGTGGAGACGGTGTAGAAAATGGTGAAGGACAACCTGTTATCTTTCATCCGATGTATGCAATGGCACGATCAGGACAAGATTATCCCTCGCGAAGAAGTTCAGATTGCCGCGAATTGGGGTCTTAATCGAACCATGATGGAAGGTCTACAACAAAGGGATAAGATCTGTTAATTGTTCAGCCCGAACATCTGGTCTGTCCCTCCCCCCCAAGTCTTCAAGCAGAATTTTGATGGCGCATCCAAGGGAAACCTGGGCCCGACCAGCTTTGGGAGTCTGTGTCGTGACCGCGATGGTAGGATTACGATGGTGTTCCTAAGATCAAAAGGGAAGGATACTAATAACTCTATCGAATTGGAAGGCATAATTCATGGTATGGAGGTGTTGATCTAGGGTTGCCATTTTCCTGCGATCATCGAAGGCGACTCCAAAATCCTCATCCAAATGGCCAAATTAATGATAAATGGGAAAACATCTGAAAAAGTTTCTCCCAGCTGGCGCCTAGCTTACCGGTTGGACCAGCTTCATGCTCTCCTTCAATCCTACCCAGCGATTTCCTTTTGCCATGTCAGACGGGAGGCCAACAAAGCTGTCGACCTGTTGGCAAACGCTGATGTGGAAGGCGAACCAGGCTTCCGACACGACAGACTGGAGGCTTTTGGAAAGGAGGAATGGGCCCAACATTTCCAACATCTGGTCTCAATGGATGTGAACAGGGAGGCACAGGTGGCATGTCTGGAAGAAGGTAGGACATGTGGGAATAGGAGGCGCGAGCACGCCTACATGAGACCACCCTAATGCTGTGTGGATGATTTGATTTAAATGCTCGTCGGTACTAGTGGTTGTACTGCACCATCATTTCGGTTCATTCCTTTGGGACTGATAAGATAGGCAACATGCGACGAGATCGTCGACAGGATAGGGTTCTTAATTACTTCAGGTAGGATAGTGCATACTCTGGTACGAGGGCTATCATCCTCATGATATGCCTAATGCATGCTAAGGTCAAGGATGGGAGCACTCCCACGAGCACCCCTCTTTCTTATTCTGTGAAGATCGAGCCCCCCACCACTGACTATCGAAGCAAAGGGTTCAGGATCTCGATTCCTATTTCCAACTCGGTATTCTCCCTAGTGTTGGCCTCTGTAGGTACCCCCCAGTACTTCTTCCTGCTACTTTCCTTCTACTCGCAGCTCTGGATTATGGCTCCCAAATGACAGTTCAAGAGGCATGTTTGCGTCGGAGAAGCATCTATCCATCCTGCTGATAAAGGGAAATCCATTATGGGTTGGACCCATCAAACCACTAGGGCTCAGCTCTAGGCTCAGGAGGAGGCTGATCACTTCAAAGAGCACGTTCCGCTTGGAATTCGCATGGAGGTGGAAAGGGTGGTCGAAGAGTTATGGGCTGAGCTGAAAAGCATGCCCTGGGAACGTTTGCATGCGGAGGTGGCAGATTGGGTCCTAGATCCTTGCAACACTGCAGGATGCGCCTCTACCTATGACCGTATGTTCATGAATTATTGGGTGACTATGCGCATGGTGTGTCATTCTTTGGTGATGCAGGAATCCAAGGGATAAGGGGATGTGGAACCAGCGCCTTTCTAGAAAGAGCACAATAGCGAGTGCCACACTATGCACCAGAAAATTGACATCCTTATGGCCAGGTTGGGATTTCCTTTTCATATGGTTGATCGACATGCTCTGGATTATGCTTGGCCTCGGGCAAGGAACAACAGAAGCGGTCCAGTAGAAGCAGGAGCTCCAGTGGGATTCTCGAACTCGGTAGTGCCCCAGCAGGCCGTTGCGGCATCTTCCCCGTCAGTGGTGCCCTGTTGGGGACCATCTCCTTGTGGTCGGGTCTGATCGTCTTTTATGTTTGAGTACTTTCAGGATTTAGTTTATGCCAACAGTTGCTTAGGTATTTGTTGTAGTAGGAGTAGTGGTAAATGTATATCCCATGGGGATTTACGAATTTATAGGCATTATAGCAATTTTGTTTTGATAAGGGAAGGACAACTCTGTAATTTTGATAAGAATTATGATAAGACTGAATGTAATAGGGATTACTGGAAGACATGGAAAACTACTGTATACATTTTGCAAAACAGACCAAGTCTGAATCTAGATAGGGTCAAGCTAGATTGGGCTAAGGACGCCCTGGTTTTGGGACTGTTCTAGATGATTATCTACTCTGTAATTTTGATTCTGTAAAGTAATACAAGTTTTATTTAAAAAAAAACACTTATGTAATAGAATATATACATTATATTCTTTTTATTAATATATTTAAGAAAGAATTTCATTATGAAGGGAGCCGTCAACAGGGTTTTAAGAATTTGAAAACAAATTGAGAGTCCTTTAAGGTTTGTAAATTCTTCACAGGCTTTTGTAAATTGATCTTTTAGTGCCTTGTGTGTTCACACACGAATATTGGTTTTTTTAAGCTTGGGGTAGGTAACAATGTTCCTATAAAGT
Source organism: Pseudotsuga menziesii (assembly GCA_001517045.1). Lineage (NCBI taxonomy): Eukaryota > Viridiplantae > Streptophyta > Pinopsida > Pinales > Pinaceae > Pseudotsuga > Pseudotsuga menziesii. The sequence continues at coordinate 497,427 of LPNX010493662.1, read as the reverse complement.
GTAACTTGGAATATAAATATGGATTACCTCACTTAAAAATGCCTTTCAAATTTTTAAGTATCACTCCCTGTTTTTTCCTTGTGCAATCGAATATGCAACTTCTCAATCGATGTAATTGCCATTTGCCAACAATCAAATCGGGTTGACCTTTCAGTGGCACTATCCCTTGATTTAATGATGCATCTTCTAAAGTTGTTTGTATTTATAACAGTGGAAGTTGAAACCACATATCAAATCGAGAAACCAATTGTACAAAAATTATTACTTTCATTTTATAAACCATTAAAAAACAATTAGTAAAACTAAAACATTTAGGAAGGTCCTGCCAAATTTTGAAGCAATTTTTGTTGCGATCTTCACATTTGTCAATGATCAAGATATGCTCAGAAGAGACATAGAGTGAAACACCAGAAAAATATGAACATTATTTAGTTGCTGACAAAGTGATTTTAGATGATGATTTATAGAGTAGCCTAGACGTTTTAAGATTATATTTTGGGTAACTTTATTTGTTATTTTGATTCAAAATGAGGTTTGAACTATTGCAATGACTTTATGATATGAAAAGATTAGCTGGGAATGGTGTCTCTGCATCACCAACACAGTTTTTGAAACCGTAAGTCCATTATCATAGTAAAACATTCAAAAGAAAAACAATATTTACCATTTTATCAGCATATTTCTAATCCCATTAGAGTTTTGGAAACATTAAGTCCATTATCATAGTAACATCTTCAAAATAAAAATAGTTGTACCAATTTAGAGGCCACAATCTCCAACAAATTTAGAGGCAGACCAATCAAAAATAACTCAGAGGGAGTTTAAAATAAGGACGGACTTGGCATAGGAAGAAGTTACGTGGAAATAATATGAACAGACAGAATAAAGCTTGAGCATTTTCGGAACGTGTATTTTACCGATCAACTCCATGCCGCCTTCTTCGGTCCCTGTCGGATCATGAGATATAATAACCGGAAATTTTAACCATGGGTGTGTTGTATGGAAATTTTAACCATGGGTGTGTTGTACGTACCAAAATATTCTTAAATTGTTACTCTGTAAAAGAAATTTTAACTGGAAATTTTAACCAAAATATTATTAAATAGTGACCCCCTTTACTCTCTTCGGTTTTCTTTGATTTATGAAATATCTGGCCGAGTATTTTAAGGACATTAGTAGGCATTGTACTCGAGTTATTCCTCAGATAAATTGAGGGAAATTTAAGGATTTTTGTCTTAGATCATGTTCAGCTTTGTGTTGCATTCTGTTTTGGAATAATTCAGAGTATCTTTCGGTGAACTCGTAGGTTTTCTACCTGAATTCAAGCCATTTCATTAATTCTAATGTGCAAGATAGTTTTGAGATCAATTTAGAATGTATTTTGGTGACATTGTAGATTTTCTATAGATATTTTCTTCCATTTCTTTATATTTATTTTACTGTAGTAAAGGGCGTCCAGTTCCATGGATTTCTATTTTGGCAAAAGGGCAGGCAATAGACAGAAATTGGCCCTAGATTTACTGCTAAATGGAGATGGAGATGATTTCAACGATAATTCATAGGGCAGAACGTGGATGGTGGGAGACCGAGTTGTTACTGTCACCGACAGCCAGTTGTCGGTGGACGTATGGGAAATTAAAAGTGTGATCATTTTTTCATTGGATTCATAGGGACCGTATCTACTGTTGATTTGGTGACGAAATGGATTTTTGGATCCTTGACTTGCCGGTTCTTTTTCTTCTTCCTGCAAATCATACCCATTTTGAGGAATCTTAATAAAAAAGAACGCAGAGCGAGTTTAAAATAAGAATGGACTTGGAAGAGGAAGAAGTTACGCGGAAAGAATACGAATATACATAATAAATCCTGACAAAATAAAGCCTGAGAACATGTATTTAACCGATCAACTCCATCTCGCCTTCTTCGGTCCCTACTGGATCATGTTATATAATAACCAGAAATCTTAACCATGGGCGTGTGTTCTACCTGAAATTTTAACCATAGGCGTGCTTCCTGCAATAGCCTACATTTTCTCTCTGGTTTTTTAATCTCCGCCAAATTTAGGCCCAGACTAATAAAAAAGAACCTAGAGAGAGTTTAAAATAAGGATGGACTTGGTGGAGGAAGAAGTTACATGAAAAGAATACGAAAAGACAAAATAAAGCATGATCATTTTCAGAATGTGTATTTAGCCGATCAACTCCATGCCTCCTTTTTCGGTCCCTGCCGAATCATGGGATATAATAACCGAAAATTTTAACCATCGTCGTGCTGTACCTAAACTCGTCAATGACTAGGGGACACATGCCAGAATGTTAATGTCCAGGGAGATGAGGAATATTTTGATAGTGCATCTCCATTGTGAAAACGGAAATTTTAACCATGGGCGTGCTGTGCCTAAACTCGCTAATCACCAAGCAACACATGTCGAAATGTTAATGGCCAGGGAGACAATGACTCTTTTGAGACTACGTCTCCATCGTGAAAATGCCCACAGCGTAAATATATGTCTATGAGCAATATCTCCTTCTTAACAGGACAAAGTTGATCCTGTGTTTATTGCATGACAACCGTTTTATTTATTTTTTCATCTCTTCTTCTCACTTAATTAGCAAGAAGTCGAGACTAACCTACCACATAACTCTTGTTAAAAGTCGAAATTCATAATTCATTATTGACTAATCATAATTATTCACATATCAAAATATATTAATAAATCCCAAAACCTTTCACCTCGATGATAATATTACATTAATTATGTCGATAGGCATTTTTCTCCAAGGTCCATTTTGAAAAAACTTGTACCTTCTTGGTCATCCCTCACCCCAACCAATGTTTTCCACAGGTCCTTCATCGCTATTTGAAATTCGTCATTTCTTTGACAATAAAATTTGTACACGTGCCTCATTTGTACATGAACTTCAAGAACTTTAAATTTGCAGTGGTTGCATGTTCAGGGAGTTCATTGCATCTGGCATTCATTCTCTCTTAACTCAAATGTCTGCATTTGTTCCCTCTAGCTCTGGACAATGGCGTGTAACTAGCTCATCTATCTCCATTTCCTCTGGCGTGGAAGTCACCTCTGTCCGAGACGCACCGTCAAGCAGAGAGGCATTATATTATAAAGGCTACTCACTTTTTCATATGACTGCCTCCATATTATTCTCACGGGGATTTCACTTAGTGAACCTCTCACATAGCACGTGCGATCGTGGGATATTAAAGAATACCCTTAATTTCGAGAGATATTGACCCAAACTCTTTTTGTTGAAACCCCCTCCCAATACTTAAAACCTCCTCCCCACCCCTTTTTATACCTCAATCCTTATAAACCACCCTACCCACCCCCACCTTAAACCCGACATCCCCCCAATACCTGCAATATATTGGTTTTATTTTTCATAATTTTAAAACCCACAATATGAACTAACGTGATAGGATATTGGTCAACAAGTGAAGCCCCCATGATTATTCTCAATGCTATGCTAAGCATAACAATTGTATTGCATGTTCAATTCACTTTTTATTTCTCATTTCATTTTATTTCATTTGTTTAAGAATAGAAAAATACTAATACATAAAATGCAGCAATAAATTTTAGAACAAGAACCACGAGGTGGTAATGACCCGAACATTGCACCTACAGTTGTTGCTTGTTTGCAATTGCAAAAGACCAATAAAATACTGTTGAAGTGAAGTAGTAGGTACAAGGAATTTAAGTTGGCTATGCAAATCTCAGGGCTGGAATAGCCTATAAGAGGAAAGGAAATTTGGCGGTTCAATTGCAAATGTTAAAGACAAAAATTAAAACTATCAAAAGTTTAGCACATATTGGAATAATAAATCACATATTTTGATATCACAAAACCAACACTATTTTTTTATTTATTTAAACATACTAAGGTGCACATAGGAGAAAATGAATCAAACTTGACAGTGTATGGAAAATTGCATTTATAAAGCAATTTAATTTTATTAAATAAATAAAACTATATAGTACAAATTACATTTACATAAATTTGATATTACAAAATTTTCATATTACAGTTGCATATTTTCATATTAAAAAAATAACATTATTTAATTTGCTATTTTGATATAAAAAGTTGCTTTTTTCTCACTATGTAGTCTTAATATAAACAATATTAAATAGCTAATAATAGCTCCTCCACTAAACAATATTATTATGTGATTTATCCCATGATGTGGAGCAACTAAACTTGAAAAAAGATTTAACACATCTTTGATCATGTTTGCATTCAAATTCTGTTACCCATTTCTGAAGAGGTGATTTTCCAAACTGCCTCTTATATTCATACATGAGCAACTTGTGATCATCTTAGATGCAATATCCAATGATTTTGACCAGATTTGGACCAAGGAAGTTGAATTCTTTCTTGAAAAATCACAAGAAAAATAATCTTTCATGTTCCTTGAATCTAAATCCATCTGCCCATTACAATACACATCTCAAATAAGATATCCAATTTGTTTGAGCAACAAAGTCAATATCACTTTAGCTACTCAGCATGCTTTCAAATTTCAACAACAGAATGACACTGCAAAAGCAAGGTGTACTCTACAGCCAGGGTGGGAGTGGGGATGATTTGACGAAACACAGATTGGAATTTGAGATGTGAAACAGCATGTCATTATTCTTGTATTGTGAATCATGACATTTCTTAGTCACTTCTAATCAAAATCCAATGACTCTTTTAGGAATCTGTCATAGTCCCCTGACACTAACAACATTAATATCATTCAATCCCACATGTTATACCTACCATCGCTAATCACCATCTCAGTTTTGAAGGGAGGAACTGCACAAAACAACATCATTGTAAATCTAAATCCATCTTCATCTCAGTTTTGAAGGGAAGTACTGCACAAAACAACAACATTGTAAATCTAAATCCATATGCCCATTACCACACATCTCAAATAAGATATCCAATTTGTTTGAGCATTAAAGTCAATATCACTTTAGCTACTCAACATGCTTTCAAAATTCAACCAGAGAATGACATTGTGAAAGAAAGGTGTAGTCTGCATCCAAGGTGGGAGTGGGGATGATCCATAAACTCTTTGTGTGCCAATTTAAAAGTCCATTGAATAGAGGCAGTGCATTGGGTATAATCAATATGGAAAATATCCCATACACATATAAACCCAGCACATCTAAACCTAGGTTTGATATACACCTCGAGGTTATGAAGCTCCCGATAGTTCACACAAATGGCCGACGAATCACATATTGGATTTTGAGATATGCAACAGCATGTCATTATTCTTGTATTGAGAATCGTGACATTTCTTAATCACTTATAATCAAAATCCAATGACTCTTTTAGGAATCTGTCATAGTCCCTCGACACTAACGACATTAATATCGTTCAATCCCACAGATTATACCTACCATCGCTAATCACCATCTCAGTTTTGAAGGGAAGTAATGCACAAAACAACAACATTGTAATACCAGACTCAACCTTAACCTAAATTTATTAAGACGGAAGAGATTGAAATGAATAAGAATCCAAGAACCAACCTTATCAATGAGTGATTGATAACATGGCTTCACTTCCTCCACATTAACTCTCACCTTACTCTTGCTGTGTAAGTCATATTTACTGAACATTCACATTAAAATAAATAATTAGCACCAAAACACTCCCAGATGATAACATTTATAAGTAAATATTAATGGAAATGAATCAATGTTTACTTACTAGAATGTTTTGACCCACTCGAGCATCTCCTTATATTTATCGTTCATTAAGTGTGTGTACGCACTAGCACGATGCAGAGCTGCAACATACATATATTTATTTATGCATCACCCAAATCAATTTTGTTAATATGCCTAGAAAATCAATTGCAATTTTATTTTGCTTACCATAGAAAGAGTGGAATCTTATTATGAAGAGAGCCGTTGGAGATAATGTTGTCTTATTCATTTTAGCCACCTATTTCATCCATCACACCTTTCTTTAGGTGTCCTTTAATAAAATAAACAAAGGAACCATTCTGACATGAAATCAAATTGATAGGTTATAACTTCAATTTTAAAAATGAATTACCATGTGCATATACTCATCATGACCCCAGGAAATAATAATGTTCTCCATTCCACATTTCTCTAAGTACACACCGTACTTTGTGTTGTATTTTGGGTTGAAAAAATCAAGCTTTACACGTTGTTAGTGGAAATGGCCCTGGATCATGGCCGGTTTCTGTCTTTCAACAAATAAAGAGCCCTTTTCCATACGCTGTCAATTATTTATCCTTTGGGTGGTAACTTTTCTAGGAAAACAATTTAGCTAGTAATTGCTCAAACAAGTTTATTAAACCCTCTTTATCCCACCTGCGATTTGTCGCGATTATTCAATGCTCATAACAAGAAAATTATAAGCTCATTACCAAGGATGAGAGAGTCATAAAGGATGATAACTAGTTAACAGTGTACTCCCAACCAAAATAAAATAAAACAAGTGCTATATTTTATTTAACTTGAATACTAGCATACATCCACATTCAGACTTCAAAGGTGGTTTCCAACTGAATTGGAATGAAAATGAGTTTTAACTAAGTTAAAATATATTATTTATGCCATAATTGCAATAAACAAGAACCCCATTTCTCATTATTCTTCTCTATTTCATGCATCCACTTACAGTAAACGAAGTGACTGACTTCTTCACTCAGTGGTCTTCCTTCCCTCTTCTTAGTCTGCAGCACATGAAACAATGATTGTAGTCCTTATTGAGAGAGAAACATTTGATGTTAACATATAGTGGTATATGAACCATAAAGATGGAGGATATTTTGTATTAGTGTTTGGGTTTATCCACATTGATGTTGCTATTGATACCATTAAAGAAGACTGATATGCTTTCAAAACTTAAAACAAAGATACACATAACTTGGAGGATGATGATTATGACTTTTAAAATAGTTTTACCAAACCCAAGAAAGCCTTAGAAAAACAAGATTATTATGTAGTAATTATCCATTAATTAATATTAAGTTAAGTTTTAAGTAGCTACTTATCCTTGATCGATACCATTATTATTATGGTTCTAGACACATAGAAAAATAGAAAAAAAAAGGGACAATAAATGTTAATATGTGTTTCGTTAACTTTAAATGATCCATTTGTAGTTTTAAATAGTTTTAAATCTTAATAAATGGTTTAATTATTACTTAGGAACAATTATCTTTCCAGATAATAGAAATTATTTAAAAGAATTTAACAGACATATCTATTAACAATCTACCAAAAAAATTTAAAATAGTACATTTATATTACTTACAATATTATTATGCCTAAACTATACATTGTTATAATCAAAGTTATTTAAATCACAAATACATAGAGTGAGTGTGTCCTTGAAGTTCATGACTCCTTAATTGAAATAAAACATTCAAATTAGAACGATATAACCAATGAACCTTCCAAGCAAGTTCCAGCTTTTGAATGTTTATGATTAAATTACTCATTAATTGAAATAAATATGTAAATTTTGAATTATATAAAAAGGGACTTTCCAAGCAAGTTCCATAATTTTTAATAATGGAAACCCATAACGTTTATGTGTTAATAAACCGTTATTAAAATAAAACACAACACAATTTTGAATGATATAAAAAGGTTCCTTAAAAGCATATTTTACATTTCAAAAACTAGAATAATATTTGCCCATAAAGTTTATAACTCAGTGACTCATACTTTAATATACAAGTATTCTCTCGCCTGACAAATTGAAATTCAAGAACACAAAGTTTGAAAAGGCTCATCATACCTCGTAGTGAACTATGGATTCATCAAAAGCACATCCCAACGGATAAGTGTCACCTAAAAGAATTTCAGATATTCAGGCCCTTTAGTACTGTACTAGAGACATGGTTGATAACAAATCCATTTCTAGAAGAAGCCAGCTTTGATCAGTGATTAACTAAAATTAGTAATCATCGCTGCAGGATTGGTTTCTTGAGCTAAATCTACCAGTGATCCAAATTATGGATACATTTCATTGAAATTTACAGTGGAGAAACAAACAAAACAGCTCTCACTTACAATTGCCCATTGAGGTTCCTCTCCAAATTTAGGATGGAGTAGTACCTTACCCAAATCTGCACCCACTTTAAACCAAAAAACACTTGAAAATGAGTTTAAACGCTCAATCTCCAAGGGAGATAATAGCTCCCAACTTATATGAACCACGTTGATCTTTTAGATAAGTTCAGAAGATAGGAGGAAGTAAGGTCAAGCACTTAATTTTCTTGATAAAAAGCTACCTTCAATTACTAGAATTACTTGTTAAAGACCTCCTCTTTCCCTTTAAACTTATACGTTTGCATTCTCTATAACATCTTGACACGTCCATGGCACAATACCGAGCTAGTGTTCACTGTTTACTACTCTGCAACCTAAGGCAATATCAAATAATATACTTGGGTCATATTCAGCAACCTGATGTGCACAAACAGAGGTACTTCAAATTTGGAGAGATGGGAAATTTCAGCACAAAAGAAACACAAAATCAAAACGAAAGCATGCTTGCTTCAATGCCTTCGATGGAGAATTCATAGCAACTATCAATCTATGTTTACCAGCCATTCCTTGTGACCATGTAACCCGTTTGAATTGAGTGTCTTGAAAGCAATAGTGAGGCCGGTGTCATGCTTGACAGTAGCAATACCATTCTCTTCTATCCAGCGTTTGAAAACATAGCTGAACCCACCTCCACCGAGAACACTCTCTGGCCTAAAGTTCTTGGTGGCAGATTTCAGTTCATTAAATGTGAATTTCAACAACTGGGATGATATTTTTAATTGCTCCTCTAGCCTGGGAGTAGTTGGAATGCTCTCTATACTAGCAGTGTTAATCAGTGGACATGTCTGGCAAGTTGGCAATGGTTTGCCACTATCATTGGGATTTTTGGTTTCAGCTGTGCATCAATGCATGGTACAAAGGAATTCAAAAACCAGAAATTCAATTGCAATTACAATTTTAATTATAATTTTAAGAACAAACCTCTTTAAATGACATAATAATCTATTAGAATTCACGAACCAAATTATCACTTAATACCAGCTATTAAAATTCATTGATTTTATGAAAAAAAACATAGAATTGACTACTTTTATGAAAAAAAACCACGTATTGTAGTCTAAACTATCTATGACAAAACTATCTGCTACTTTATATTTTAACCTCTACTACTAAACCTCCCATGCGCTTTTAACCTTTCTCAATTAATAACCATAAGCATCTTATTGTAAAATTAAAACATTATACCAAGTATTGAAAAAAGAAAAACACTTATATCCTAAACTATATCTGACAATGACGTCACAATCCTTCACATTAGTGATGCAACAATCAATGCTGGTCCTTTTGCAACAACCTAGAAGATGGAGATGACGTTACTTCAGGAGATGTTACAATAACCGTGACTTGTAGATTTACTGTGGAATTAGCAATTTTCTGCATGATGCTACTTTGGGGAAATGACCTTGGATCATGCTTGGTTTCTTGGTTTCTGTCTTTCAACAAATTAAGATCCCTTTCTCGTACAATGTCAATTATTAATCCTTTGGATGGTAAATTTTTCAGAAAACAATTTAGTTCATAATTGCTTCACTTGGCAAGGCTTCCAGCCTTTGTTGACAGAGTTTTTGATTGATGACTTTCTAGTGAGGAATCCGTCATGGTTCAGAAACTCTACATTGTTCCATGACATTGCCAAGGTTTTCACTAAGTTTAAGTACACTCCCTTGGTGATCAATCACTTCTCTAGTGTTGAACCAACCTTTGAACATCTTGCATAGTTGATGTGTGTTGTTTTGTTTTTGCTCAAGGACATGACATGGTAAACATGATCCAATCTTGTTAGCCATCATTCTGAAAATAAGCCTAAGCCTTCAGCCACTTTATAAGTAGCTCGTTAGGTGAAACCCTTTGAAATTTATAACCAAGCCACCATTCTGAAAATAAGCAAAAGCCTTCAACCACTATATAAGTAGCTCGTTAGATGAAACCCTTTGAAATTTATAACCAAGAGCATCATGTTTTAAATATAAACTTGAAACAGCCAAGTACTTCTGACGAAAAAGCCAATGTTTATAATGGAAGTATACCTGAACCAGCAATACAATATTGGGGAATTCCTCTGTCCACATAAACATAATAACGATACAAAAATTACCCATAATTTTTTCTAATAAATCTTCTCACGATTCATCCCTGTAATAAGCCTTCTCTAATATCACTAGGTTGTTACTTGGAGATCAGTCATTTCAGAATACAATTCTTTTGCTTGCCTCGAACTTAACAGAGATCAGTCATGTCAGAAAGCAAAGATCTTGCTTGCTCTCAAGTTTACTGCAGATTGATGATCACCTATGGATATATTCTGTGGATTAATGTGATGTTTTATTTGTGTTTGATAAAAACTTAGCTTTGGTTAACTTAGTTATATTGATTCAACACTCAGTATTGATTTTCTAGCTATATATTCTCTATATGAACCCTTACAAAAATCCATAGAAACACTTATTTTTCACATTAAAAAATGGATGTTTTCCTGTCAAAACTCTGAATCTTTAAGGGTTTTACAATTCTTAGTGAGAGTGTGCCCAGTTTTTAGACTGAGCGGGATTGAAAATCCCTCGGCAGATTCATGGTAAACTGTCACCAATCAAAACAAGTTCTTCCTTTTAATTTAAATTTTGCTTTTAAATTTGATCTCAATTTTGGAAGATTTAATCATAGCTTCCAGCCATTTGAATGCTAAAACAACAAACCAACCAATAATACACCGAGGAAACACTAACAGTTTAAACTTCATTCACTCCAAATTATGAGATATGCGCATGGTAACATATAAAAAAAAATGATACAGCCTTCAAATATCTCAGATTCGTATCCTGGTCTAAATCCAGCAGGCAATCCAACATTGATAGAAACTACGCCATTGATAGAAACTAAAAACAAGTGCTATATTTTGTTTAATTTGAATACTAGCATGCATACACATTCAGACTTCAAAGGGGGTTTCCAATTGAATTGGCATGAAAATGAGTTTTAACTGAGTTAAAATTTATTATTTGCCTCAGAATTTCAGTAAACAAGAACCCGATTTCCCATTATTCTTTTCTATTTCATGCATCCACTTACAATTTCTCTTGACAATGCAAGACCAAACTGGATGCCCGCCTCCGGCTGCGGGAACCGGGCAACTTCTTCCATCGTGCCAGTAAATGAAGTGAATGACTTCTTCAGTCACTGGCATTCCTTCCCTTTGCAGGTAAAGAGCAAGCAAACAACTGCTATTCCTCATCCTTCTAAGTATGTAGGTGAAAAGCAAGCAACCAAACGAAGCCAGCGGAACAGAAAAAGAAAATGAATATTGTGTGCTACACAAACATGAGAGCTAAGTACGTTCATCATCCTGCCACTTCATCCTATACAGACTCAGGCATAGAATGGCCTGCCATTCCTTTTCAATGGTCGCGTGGCAGTTGACATGTGCGTGAGTTGAAGTGTGTCATGGGCGCGGTTGCTTGGACAAGGAATTTTCTCAAAGAAACAAAAACCATTTTTCAATACCTGCTAGTGCCAGTGCTTAAGCTATCACACAGCCGGAATTCTTTTCTCAGAGAAACAAAAACTATTTTTCAATACCTGCTAGTGCCAATGCCACAACCGGGTCTTGGGGCACAATATCCCAAGCCTACGTCACTTCTAGAAAACTAATAAGAGTAAAGTTAAATGAATATTTAAATAATTCAAAAATTAAAAATTAATCTAAACTATAAGAAAAAGATTTGAAAATAAAAAAATTAAGAATTAATCTACCCAACGGAATCATATATATCCCCTATTGGAGACATAATAATAATGTGGATCCTATTATTATAATAAACAAATCATATATATCCCCTATCGGATACATAATAATAATGTGGATCGTATTATTGTAATAGTATTATTGTAATAACTTTATTCCAATAATATTATTTTAGAATAATGTGGATTGTGTTATTGCAATATTATTATTTAAACAAATTTATTGTGATCATATTATTTTGCGTATGATTTTGTAAAGCTAAGATAGTGTCTTCATCTATTTATTTCTATATTTTCATGTTACTAGAATTTGTTTAAAAAACAATAAGATTTTTTTAATCTATTAAGGATTTATAATACTTCATAATTGGTGTCTAAGTAGGAAGGACATCCATGGGAAATTGTTTATGTTGCATGGTTGGTGTAAAAGTACTAATATTACGGGTTTATAATACTTCATAATTGGAGTCTAAGTGGGAAGAACATCCATGGGAAATTGTTTATGTTGCATGGTTGGTGTAAAAGTACCAATAATAACATTGATAGGAAATTTTTTGTTTCACATTGTCAAGATAGAGTGAATGTTTAAAGTAGTTTTTGTTTCACATTGTCAAGATAAAGTGATAAAGTGAATGTTTAAAGTAATTCAACTTTAATGTAATATTATCATTAAAACAACCTTATTGGGATCATATTATTTAAACAAATAAACTGTGATTTTGTAAAGCTAAGATAGTGTCCATCTATTTCTATATTTTCATGTTACTAGACTTTGTTTAAAAAACAATAACATTTTTTTAATATATTACGGATTTATAATACTTTATAATTGGTGTCTAAGTAGTAAGAACACCCATGGAAAATTGTTTATGCTGCATGGTTGGTGTAAAAGTATTAATAACAATGATAGGAAATTTTGTGTTTCACATTGTCAAGATAAAGTGAATATTTAAAGTAATTTAAGTTTATGAAAAAGTAAAGTGGTTTATATAAAAATAAAAATTTTAATTAATTATTTTATAGTTCATATAATGGATTTTAAATTTTATCTTTTTCATATATATAAGTATTAGTATTAAATTTGTTTTTTTTAATGATTATTTCAAATAATTTTAAAAATTAAATTTTTAGATTCAAATATATTTATAAAACATAATTTAATATAAAAGATAATTATAAAGGGAGATAATTATTACATTATAAAAAGAAAGATGGTAATTTTTTCAAAGATAATATATACTTGAATTGGGTTATTCATGGTTTTTTTCTATATATAAGCTATTTGTATGTTATATAACCGAAATAATCATAAAAACTTTATATTCAACAAGAAGATTCAAAATTAATTAAGAGCAGTGTATTTACATAATTTTGTAAATTCTTGATAGTATGGTTGTGTATCATGTATTTAAATTTTTTTGTAAATTCTTGATAGTATGGTTGTGTATTATGTGTTGATGGTAGTTTTTCTATCAAAATAGTTTATTTGTATTTTTAAATTAAATTTGTTGGGATGTTAGTTAACAAAAAATTTCGAGGTCCATGTCACTCAACAATACATATGGTAACAAAAAGGGAAAACCCTAAACAATAGAGAGTTTTTAATAGATTGGATTCAACAAAGAAGAGATGGTGTCTCATGGTTTAGTTAGGAATCAAATTGGTGTATGAGACTCCTTTGTTTAGGAGACAATGAACTCCCCTCCAAATAACAATTTGATTGTCAAAATTTAT
>LPNX010493662.1:342552-483770 GCA_001517045.1 Pseudotsuga menziesii | reverse complement strand
ATTAGCATATACAAACATAAACAAAGTACAACATTGTTGTTGAATGTTTAAATCAAAAGAAATTAACTTCAAACTTATCATAGAAATTAACTTTAAATTAAGAGAAATTAATTTCTAAAACTAAGTTTAAATATTTGTTTTCCATGGTTTCATGGTTCAATGTATACAAATAGTTACCCATGTAGACATACAAATATATTAAGTGCATAAACTTGAATTAAAACATATGGTCCTATTTTTTTTCCCGGATGTAAACCATGTCATTATAAACATAATATGCAATGTTTCCTATTAAGCAATTGTACGTTGAAGGTAAACATATCATCATGCTCTGGCCAATCTAATTGCATGATATATTTCCAGCTTTCTTATATAATAATTATGAACTATATTGAGAACTATATTGTTATCATGTAATAATCATGTAATTGAGAACTATATTGTTATCTAAATATACAACAAATAATTATGTAAGTACATATAACTACAATACACGTCAAAACAATAGATGGAACTAAATATCAAGTTTCTTTATTAATAAATTTAAACTTCTCTAATATATTACAATAATAGACGACAAACTTTGAGAGGATCAAAATGTCTCTTTTATACATGATTCTCATTGAAGGACTAAAATACTTTATTCAATCTCAAGATACCAATTTCTATAAAGGACTTATAAACAATTAATCATTCACTACCACAACTGGAACACTTGCCACTTTAATTCCTTGGATTATTGAAATGCTAACCAATCCATGCATGTGAGAGTTGATGTGGAACCGTCACTATGTTCTCATGATGATTTGTTAATGTAGAAAAATTCCAAGCACCACTTTTATCTTTGGAAGTTCTTGTGATGTCACTTACATCATGAATCATTGATTCATGGACACGTTTATAGTGAGTGAGATTTTTATTGTTAAATATGGTCAAATATCCAAATAAATCCCACTCACCTTTGTGCATAGATTTCTTGTCCATCCAATAGTGACCAATCTTTCACTATGACATCCTCTTGATGGGTGATCCAACTTTGCGATACATACTGTTAGGATATTTAGACACTTAGGAGTTAGTTAAGATCAACTTGTGTATTATATCCATTAGGTAAAGTGTGTTTCTTTAGTATGCATTAGTATGCATTTCTAAATATTCTAATCCGACGGTCACGATATGCTCTAGACATAAAGTGATCCGATGGTTCAACTTCTCTTAGATCATACCTACCATTGATCCGTGGCTTAACACCTGATTGGTCCATGATCTCTATTTAAAGAGCATGGAGGGTCCTTGGCTAGTTGATCGATTATGAAAAGCTCATGTAATTTTCTTTCTTTTGCATAATAAATTGCTCCAAGTAGCTATTTGGTTGGGGTCGTGGATTGTTTCCCTCTCGAGGGTTTTAACCATGTGACAAACATCGGTGTGTTGATCTGTGATCTATTTGTGTGAAGCAGTTTCTCAAGGTGTTTGGTCTTTTGGGAGTACCCTGTGTACCTGAACATGGTATCAGAGCATTTATGAAGAGCCACTTTCAGTTTTGATCAAGATCTGGAACCGGTGTTGCCGAAACTTTGAAAGGGTTTCTGCTTCTAGATTTTATGTGCATGTGTGGCCTATGGGAGTTGTTTCATTGTGTATGGAGCTCCATTTCCATTGGGAAATAGCTTTTGTTTCACCAAAAACCATTTCCGTTTGTTCCAGAAACACCCATTTCGGCAAATCTGAAGGTATAATATTACAGTGACGGATTTGTTTTTTTTTTAATTTCTGATATTTTATCAGTTTTATTATTAGATCTTTACTGTTTTAGTCTCAGACTATTTCCTTCCCTGGCTGTGTATGCTCTTTTCCAAAGTCCTCTCTGATATTTTATCACTTTTGTGCTTTTGGACTTTTTTTTCCTTTTTGAGTCCTCCTGCATGCCTTTCTTTCTGAATTTTTTATTTAGGCTCCTCTATCCATAGTGTCCTTTTGTGTTAGAGATGTATTTAATTTTCAGCTCACAGACAGAGAAGAACTTTGGCAATTTTGTACTCATATGGTTCAGTACTTCATTTTGATACATATTGCTTTCTTAGGAGATTTTTTGACTCTTATTTTCCTTTTGGCTTTCAATTCTTAGCATGGGATCATTTATATATAATATACTATTTACCCTGCTTCCTTTTCGTGGGTCTTTTGCTATCACCGGGCCTAAATTTTTTTAAAATGTGAGATGGATGGAGCCTCAAAATAGTATTCCAGACCTTTTGATCCTGAGTTATTTTACAAGGAGTAAGTAGGACTTCAATGTGTTCATAGCCATTTAGGAAAACTACTAAACTATAAGAAATTATTTCAGATAAATCAATAGTACACAGTCTTATAACCAAGGATTTTAGTTAATCTAGAATTCTGATGCTCTCCATGCAACCAAAAGTTTGTTTCTTTTATTGAAATCAATCAAAATCTAACTAAAAACAAACAGAAATAAAATAAATAAAAAATAAACAACCAAATCAGTTTATTTATGTATAAGATAATAAAAAAATCAAGAAAAATAAAGTTTGAGAACTAAACCACTAACTGGTCAATTCTCTGCCCACCCCTGTAAATATGGCAACTTGTCAGGTGAGGGGATAGGCTTGACTTAAAAGGCCTACCCATTATCTAATCCTACTGTACTTGAATAAAAAACTACATCTACTATTTTACAATCAATCTCATCAGCCAGTGAAAATTGAAGGAGATCGAGTTGGGTGTCTAGTGTACCACTAGCTTCTTCCGCTTGGTAATTTCCCAGTTCTAGTTCAATGAAGTAAATTCCCTATACAGAATTCACTGGTTCATTCTTACCCTCCAACTAAGTAACACTGTGCTTCATGTGGGGCTCTCTTAATACTTTTATTTGATTGGGACTTCCCTTATGAGGCAACCACAAATGTGACCAATTTGATGCAAAAGATCCATTTAGCTTTGCTGACCAATCCCCACTCAAAACAAGTCCATAAGCCTCAGGTATGTCTACTACTACAATATCAATGTACTGACATACCTTCTCATTTGCAGATAAGTGAATTAGAACATCTTCCATTTCCCATACTACTTTCATAGCTGTCCTGTCTAACTGAATAACCTGCCAAGTAGATGGTTTAGGTTGTCCATTTATCTTCTTACTGAAAGTGGCATAACATTTACTGATGCCCCTGAGTCTACTAAACAGTTGTGCACGTTATGGTTGAAAATCTCAAAAGTTAGGAGAAATGGTGGGGTTTTGTACCTAGACTTACATCCCACACTTCACCAATTTCTTCTTCTTCAGGTTGGTTGTCAGCGAGAAGCTTTTCCTCTAGTACTTCAAGTGCTTTTAACAATTTTTATTTCTACTGAGGCACATTACACATTTCAAATATTGAGATATTTTCCTTGGCCGTTTTAATGTTCTCCACAATATCACACCCCATCTCAGGTGTTTTGAGATTCTTCTTGACATTATCAACCTTGTCTTCAATAGGCTTAACAGGCATGTTAATTCTCTTAGGATCTTGACTTGTAATGGTAAATTCAGGTATTTTATCAGCTGTGGTGCTTTTCTGTATTTTCTTTATATTCTCTTGAAGTATCTTAATTTTCAGGACTATGGAATTGTCTTCTTTTAACAACCTTTGACTTCTGGTTGTCGCATTTGTTTCTAATGTTTTTTCTTGTTTCAGTGAACCTTCCTCTTCTGTATCAAATAGTGAGAGACAGTCCCATAAAACCAAAGCATCCTCTTTTTGTTTTTCAGTGGGTTGCTTATTTTTTTCTTCCTCATCATCTTCTATTAGTTTGGAATCCAATAGTTGATTCATTACTAATGTCATCAAATTTATCCATTGGGGACAATTTTTCTTAGAATGAGGTTGTTGATCAAAGGTGCAAAAATTATCCATACCTACCTCAGTTAAATTCATTGATGCAGGACTGTGTGGAGGAGGTTTAGGTTGATTGTTGTCTTCTCTCCTTTTATAGGAAGGCTTATATGCTTTATGAGCTTCCTTTTCTTTTTCCAAATCTATCACTCTATTAGATAGTTTCTGCATCATCTTCACCATCCCTTCAAAATCATGTGATTGTTCATCCTTAGGCTTAGTCAGTAACAATGCTCTCTTACCAAAAGTTTTTTCTTCTGACTGCACAAGATAATCTTCTATGCTCTCCTTCTCATCCTCTACCCTCTCAGCTTCTTCATAAGTTTCTGACAATGTAGGCTTGACTAACATCTTGGCAAACATGGCCAATTCAGGCCCTAGAGCTGAAGTATAGTATTCAATCAGAACTTTATGAGATAGTTTATGAGTTGCAAAAAAATCCTTTATATAAGCAACAAATCTTTGAGTGAAATTATGCACTTTTTCCTTCCTTTCTTTCTTTAAAGTGCATAACCCTTTCATTAGAGCTGCATGAGTTTTCTGGACTGCATATTTGCTTCTAAATATTCTTTCAAATGTGTCCTAGTCTGTGATTGAATTTGCAGGAAAAGCAAAATACCATGAAGCTGCTGCTCCTTTTAGGGTATGTGGAAACAATCTGCAAACTACATCTTCATGTTCTTCAGCCCGTAGTCCTTCTATAGCCAAGTAAAATCTTTGAAAATGATCATCTACTAGAATTTTTTCACTTGGGTCAAACTTGGGCAACATTTTCTCAAAATCTTAAGGTAAATCATGAAAAGGAGGTGTTAGGTTTAATGGTGACCTAGCCCTCCAAGCAGGTGGTGGATTTGGTGGGTTGGGTGGCTAATTTGCATTTACATTTGCCATGATTTTAAGTGGAGAGTGAGGTGGTGAATGAACATGGGTATGAACAGGTGAACAGGTGGTGGATTTGGTGGGTTGGGTGGCTAATTTGCATTTACATTTGCCATGATTTTAAGTGGAGAGTGAGGTGGTGAATGAACAGGGGTATGAACAGGTGAACAGGAAGGTGTATCTGGGTCCAACTGATTTAGAGGTTGAACAACTTCCTATAAGGCTGTTTCTTCCAGTTCTTCAAAATCTTCAACCAACACTCCGTCTTCCAATATAGGGTGGTCTTTCTTTCGATATTCTCTTCTGAGTAAGACATGAATAATTAGTAATCCTCCAATATTCTTTGCATATGCCCTAGTAAATCTTCTCAGATCATTGACTACTTCATTATCGATAGAATACAGATGCTCTTTACCCTTTTCTTCCGGAGTTGGATTGGGAAACAAACTGCTTTCAGAACTATCACCAGTGGAATAATTTCGAGGAAATGGGTTTCCTCGGCCAGCCATGCACTGGCGGCCCTCCTTCTAGCGTCAAAAACTGTTGAGGCTTAGAAATTCGCAAGTGACAACAGTTAGGGATTCTCCCCAATAAACGTTCCCAACTAGCCCGTTACTATTTGGTATGGGGAATCTGTCCGGTTTACGGTCTGGTCAAGTAACAAAATAAAAGGTTTTACCAATTACGGCCCGGTCCATCGTGTATATTTTAGTTTTTTGAATTTAAGTATGATGTGCAAGTTCCTATCTAAGAATGTAGATTGATAGAGAATACAAGGAGTGGTCACAACGTGATGCGTAGGTTCTTACCTCTCATCTTAACTCTCTCGCATCTAAATCACACTCAGCAAGAAACTAAAACTAACTATCTAACCTATCTCTAGGGAGCAAGATTATCATTTATGAATGAGTAATGTATTTCTGCACATGCATTAAGAAAAATCATAAATAGCTGTTACTTATTTCAAAATACATGAACATTAATAGATATGTGAACAACAAGATAGCTTATTGTTTATGAAAAGCCTTCATTACTCACAGTGGAAATTTCATAGAATAAACTAGAGTGCATTCATAACAAGAACATAGGTTCAAAGAGTTAGAATGATCTCATAGTTAATGGACACAAGCTAAAAACTAAATAGTTCACATTCAATAGATTCATAGCACAGCATTTGAAAAATTCCACCAAACTTTCTCCAACATGAAACTTGTAATTCCTTATTGCAAAAGGAAATAGTTCTTCTTACAACATACTCTCACAAATCTATCTGGGAAAAATTCCATGCTTACATCTAACTCTCCTATATTTATACAAAACAACAAAACCTTTGGGCTACCCCCTGTGACCTTTAGGCTCCCCCCCAACCATTCACTCTCACAATTTTGCCTTTTAGTAGTGTTGTATGATACATTACATTAAATTAAAATTTAATAGAACTTTTATAAAGAGGGACCAGCTTGGTCACCAATGAAATTTTCTCCAGCCTGGGCCTCTGCTACTATTGATTATGCTTAGTAATCCATTGGTCCTTTTTAGATCCTGTTGAGCTTAGAACTTCACTTTCTTCTACTTTTCTCTATCTTTGCTTCTTCATTCTTCAGCCACTTCGTTCCTTGCTTCCTCCCTTTTAGACATATCTTCTTTGCAGCAGCAATCACCTTGTCATGAAAATACCAAATTTTAGACCATTTAGTGTTAACACAAACAGTATCAATACATGCATGCTATAAAATGAACTCTAAACAATATTAATGCATGAAAAGAAAACATGATAACACAAAGAAAATCCTGCAAGCTGGGTCTGAAAATCCTCTAAACCCACTGTCCAACTAAAATCACAATCCCGATAGAACATACTCTTCATCTTAATCCAGGCTGCACCTGAACTAATTCGAAACCCTCCGATGAAAGCATGAACCAGGACAATGTAACCACCACTCCTCAAGAAACCAGATCCCAAGCTACACTCCTCATCTCAGAAAAAACCACGACTCGACCAAAAACCATGAAAAACCTCCGCCAGCACACAAAAACAGTGGGAAGACCCTATCGGTAGTCGAAAGAAAAAGACGCTAAGCATCGGGCAAATAATCCACTTCGGCGGGCAAAAGCACTATAGCATTGGATGATCAGTTAACTGAGGAGCTGCAACTGTGGAATACAATCAGACTATGGATTCCGAGATCAAATGAAAACCTTGGCGATTGGAGCTTATAAAGACTACGTATCGGCGGGTCAAGACACAAGATAATCCGCAATATCAATGAGACAAAGCTGAAAGTTTTTGCAATATTAGTGGTATAAAGAACTAAAATTTGCCAAAGTCGCGTATCAAAAATTGGAACCACTACCCACTAAACACATCGGCATCGATGAGCAGAAGGACTATATGTCAGACGGTTAGTTCACTAAGAAACCGAAACAGTGAAAGACATACAGACTAAAGGTTCCACGGTCAACATGAAACCATCGACGATCGAAAGCTCTAAAGCTAAAGATCGAAACTCAGAACCACTAATCATCGGCGAGATAGTTCGCTAGAAATCCACAACGGCAAGTGACAAACCAACTACGGGTCCCAGTAATCATGAAAACATTGATGATTGGAGGCTCGAAGGACTAACTAGTAATGTGTCAGCAAATAAACCAACTAAAAGTCGGAGAGATAGTGTACTACACATTCACAATGGTGGGAGACAGACTGACCATGGATTTTGTGACAATAGAAAATCATCAGCTATCGAAAGAACTAAGGACTATGGATCAACGAGTTTAAAACTAAACACTTCACAGTGTTGGTGAGACAGTCAACAAGGCCTCCGAAATGGCGATGTCGCTCGATACTAGAACTCCAACTATTTGTCAAAAACATTCCTCCCCCCCAAGTTTGTCCCCTCCCCCCAAGTCTTCAAGCTGAATTTCGATGGCACATCCAAGGGAAACCCAGGCCCAGACGGCTTTGGGGGTCTGTGTAGTGACCATGATGGAAGGATTATGATGGTGTTCCTAGGATCAAAAGGGAAGGATACTAAGAACTATGCCGAATTGGAAGGCATAATTCATGGTATCGAGGTGTTGATCAAGGGTGGCCATTTTCCAGCAATCATCTAAGGAAACTCCAACATCCTCATCAAAATGGCCAAACGAATGATGAATGGGCGAACGTTTGAAAAATTTTCTCCCAGCTGGTGCCTAGCTTACTGGCTGCACCAGCTTCATGCTCTCCTTCAATCCTACCTAGTGATTTCCTTCTGCCATGTCAGACGGGAGGCCAACAAAGCTGTCGACCTATTGGAAAACACTGGTGTGGAAGGTGGATCGGGTTTTCGATGCGACATACTGGAGCCTTTTGGAGAGGCAGAATGGGCCCAACATTGCTGACATCTGGCCTCAAGGGATGTGAACAAGGAGGCACATGTGGCATGTCCAAAAGAAGGCAGGATAGGTGGGAATAGGAGGTGCAAGCATGCCTACACGAGGCCACCCTAATGTTGTGTGGATGATCTGATTTAAATGCTCGTTGGTACTGGTGGCTGTACTGCACCATCATTTTGGTTCATGTCATTGGGACTGATAAGATAGGAGACATGCAATGGGATCATCGACAAGATAGGGTTCTTAATTACTTCAGGCAGGACAATGCACACTCTGGTATGAGGGCTATCGTCCTCATGATATTCCTAACGCACGCTAAGGTCAGGGATGGGAGCACTCCCATGAGCGCCCCTCTTTCTTATTCTACAAAGATCGAGCCCCCCACCACTAAGTATTGAAGCAAAGGGTTCAGGGTCTCGATTCCTATTTTCGACCCGGTCTTCTCCCTGGTGTTTTCCTCTATAGGTACCCCCGAGCACTACTTCTTGTTGATTTCCTTCTACTCGCAGCTCTGGATTATGGCCCCCAAACAGTAGTTTAGGAGGGATGTTTGCCCCAGAGAAGCATCTATCCATCCTGCTGATAAAGGGAAAGCCATTATCCTGCTGATAAAGGGAAAGCCATTATGCATCGGACCCATCAAACCACTAGGGCTCAGCTCCAGGAATAGGACGAGGAAGAGCACTTCAAAGACCACATTCCAGTCGAAATTCGTAGGAAGGTGGAAAGGGTGGTCAAAGAGTTATGGGATGAGGTGAAAGCATGCCGCAGGAACGTCTGCATGCGGAGGTGGCAGATTGGGTCCTAGATCCTGGCAACACTGCAGGACGCACGTCTGCCTATGATCGTATGTTGATGAATTATTGGGTGACTATGTGCATGGTGGGTCATTCTTTGGCGATGCAGGAATCCAAGGGAGAAGGGGATGCAGAACCAGTTCCTTTCTGGAAAGAGCACAATAGCGAGTGCCACACTATGCACCAGAAAATTTACATCCTTGTGGCCATGTTGGGATTTCCTTTTCATCTGGTTGATCAACGTGCTTTGGAGTATGCTCGGCCTCGAGCAAGGAACAACAGAAGCAGTCCAGCAGAAGTGGTAGCTCCAATGGGATTCCCGAATGCGACAGTGCCCCAGCAGGTTGTTGCAGTGGCCTCCCCATTAGTGGCGCCCCGTTGGGGACCATCTCCTCCTGGTCAGGTCTGATCATCTTCTATGTTTGAGTACTTTCAGGATTTATTTTATGCTAGCAGTTTCTTAGGTAGTTGTTTTAGTAGGAGTAGTGATAAATGTATAGCCCATGGGGATTTACAAGTTTATAGGAATTACAACAATTTTGTTTTGATAAGGGAAGGGCAACTCTGTAATTTTGATAAGAATTATGATAAGACTGAATGTAATAGGGATGACTGGAAGAAATGGAAAACTGCTGTATACATTTTTGAAAAATAGACCAAGTCTGAATCTAGATAAGGTCAAGCTGGATTGGGCCAAGGACACCTTGGTTTTGGGACTGTTCTAGATGATTATCTGCTCTGTAATTTTGATTCTGTAAAGTAATACAAGTTTTGTTTACAAAAAAAAAAAACTTATGTAATAGAATATATACATTATATTCTTTTTCTTAAGATATTTAAGAAAGAATGTCATTATGAAGGGAGCCGACAATAGGATTTTAAGAATTTGAAAACAAATTCAGAGTTCCTTTAAGGTTTGTAAATTCTTCACAGGATTTTGTAAATTGATCTTTTAGTGCCTTGTGTGTTCACACACGAATATTGGTTTTGTTAAGCTTGGGGTAGGTAACAATGTTCCTATAAAGTGTAACTTGGAATATAAATATGGATTACCTCACTTAAAAATGCCTTTCAAATTTTTAAGTATCACTCTCTGGTCTTTCCTTATGTAATCGAATATGCAACTTTTCAATTGATGTAATTGCTATTTGCCAACAATTAGATCGGGTTGACCTTTCAGTGGCGCTATCACTTGATTTAATGATGCATCTTCTAAAGTTGTTTGTATTTATAACAGCGGAAGTTGAAACCACATATCAAATCGAGAAACCAGTTGCACAAAAATTATTACATTCATTTTTCAAACCATTAAAAAACAATGAGTAAAACTAAAACATTTAGATAAGTCCTGCCAAATTTTGAATCAATTTTGGTTGCAATGTTCACATTTGTCAATGATCAAGATATGCTCAAAAGAGACATAAAGTGAAACACCAAAAAAATATGAACATTATTTAGTTGCTGACAAAGTGATTTTAGATGATGATTTATAGAGTAGTCAAACATTTTAAGATTATATTTTGGGTAACTTTATTTGTTATTTTGGGTCAAAATGAGGTTTGAATTATTGCAACGACTTTATGATATGAAAATATTAGTTGGGAATGGTGTCTCTGCATCACCAACACAGTTTTGGAAACCGTAAGTCCATTATCATAGTAAAATATTCAAAAGAAAAACAATATTTACCATTTTATCAGCATATTTTTTATCCCATCAGAGTTTTGGAAACAGTAAGTCCATTATCATAGTAACATATTCAAAATAAAAATAGTTGTACCAATTTAGAGGCCACAATCTCCGACAAATTTAGAGGCAGACCGATCAAAAATAACTCAGAAGGAGTTTAAAACAAGGATGGACTTGGCAGAGGAAGAAGTTACACAAAAAGAATATGAACAGACAGAATAAAACCTGAGCGTTTTCAGAATGTGTATTTAACTAATCAACTCCATCGCACCTTCTTCGGTCCCTGCTGGATCACGGGATATAATAACCGAAAATTTTAACCATGGGTGTGTTGTACGTACCAAAGTATTCTTAAATTCTTACTCTGTAAAAGAAATTTTAACCAAAATATTATTAAATAGTGACCCCCTTTACTCTCTTCGGTTTTCTTTGATTTATGAAATATCTGGCCGAGTATTTTAAGGACATTAGTAGGCATTGTACTCGAGTTATTTCGCAGATAAATTGAGGGAAATTTAAGGATTTTTGTCTTAGATCATGTTCAGCTTTACGTTGCATTTTGTTTTGGAATAATTCAGAGTATCTTTCCGTGAACTCGTAATTTTTCTACCTGAATTTCAGCTATTTCATTAATTCTAATGTGCAAGATAGTTTTGAGATCGATTTAGAGTGTCTTTCGGTGTAATTGTAGATTTTCTAAAGATATTTTCTTCCTTTTCTTTATATATATTTTATTGTAGTAAAGGGAGTCAAGTTTTGTGGATTTCTATTTGGAAAAAGGGCAAGCAATAGACAAAAATTGGCCCTAGATTTGCTGCTAAATGGAGATGGAGATGATTTCAACGATAATTCATAGGGGAGAACGTGGTTGGTGGGCGACCGAGTTGTTACTGTCACCGGCAGCCTGTTGTCGATGGACGTATGGGCAATTAAAAGTGTGAGTGTTTCTCCATTGGATTCATAGGGACCGTATCTACCATCGATTTGGTGATGAAATGGATTTTTGGATCCATGACCCGCCATTTCTTTTTCTTCTTCCTGCAAATCGTACCCATTTTGAGGAATCTTAATAAAAAAGAACGCAGAGTGAGTTTAAAATAAGAATGGACTTGGCGGAGAAAGAAGTTACGCGAAAAGAATACGAATATACATAATAAAGCCTGAGCATTTTCCAGAACATGTATTTAACCGATCAACTCCATCTCACCTTCTTTGGTCCCTACTCGATCATGGTATATAATAACCAGAAATTTTAACCATGGGAGTGTTTTACTAGAAATTTTAACCATAGGCGTGCTTCCTACAATAGCCTGCATTTTCTCTCTGGTTCTTTAATTTCTGCCAAATTTAGGGGCAGACTAATAAAAAACAACCCAGAGAGAGTTTAAATAAGGATGGACTTGGTGGAGGAAGAAGTTACGCGAAAAGAATACAAAAAGACAAAATAAAGAATGAGCGCTTTCAGAATGTGTATTTAGGCGATCAACTCCATGCCGCCTTCTTCGGTCCCTACCAAATCACAGGATATAATAACCAGAAATTTTAACCATGGGCGTGTTGTACCTAAAATCGTCAATCACCAGGGGACACATGCTGGAATGTTAATGTCCAGGGAGATGAGGAATATTTTGATAGTGCATCTTCATTGTAAAAACAGAAATTTTAACCATGGGTGTCCTGTGCCTAAACTCGCTAATCACCAGGCGACACATGTCAAAATGTTAATGGCCAGGGAGACAATGACTCTTTTGAGACTACGTCTCCATTGTGAAAACGGCCATGGCGTAAATATATGTCTATGAGCAATATCTCCTTCTTAACAGGACAAAGCTGATCCTCTTTTTATTGCATGACAATCGTTTTATTTATTTTGTCATCTCTTCTTCTCACTTAATTGGCAGGGAGTCCGGACTAACCTACCACATAACTCTTGTTAAAAGTTGAAATTCATAATTCATTATTGACTAATCATAATTATTCACATATCAAAATATATTAATAAATCCAAAAACCTTTCACCTCGATGATAATATTACGTTAATTACGTGGATAGGCATTTTTCTCCAAGGTCCATTTTGAAAAAACTTGTACCTTCTTGGTCGTCCCTCACCCCAACCAACGTTTCCCATAGGTCCTTCATCGCTGTTTGAAATTCGTTATTTCTTTGCCAATAAAATTCATACACATGCCTCATTTGTACATGAACTTCAAGAACTTTACATTTGCAGCGGTTGCATGTTCAGGGAGTTCATTGCATTTGGCATTCATTCTCTCTTAACTCGAATGTCTGCATCTGTTCCCTCTAGCTCTGGACAATGGCATGTAATTGGCTTGTCTATCTCCATTTCCTCTGGTGTGGAGGTCACCTCTGTCCAAGAAGCACCGTCAAGTGTAGAGGCACTATATTATAAAGGCTACTCACGTTTGCGTATGACTGCCTCCATATTATTCTCAATGCTATGCTAAGCATAACAATTGTATTGCACGTTCAATTCACTTTTTATTTCTCATTTTATTTTATTTCATTTGTTTAAGAATAGAAAAATACTAATACATAAAATGCACCAATAAATTTTAGGCCATAGACCCACTTGTCTATAAGTTATTACTGTTTATCTTTGATGGAAAAGGTTATGGAATGTATCCCATGAGGCTTTTATACTTATAGTCTTTAAATGTTATTTTTATTTTACAATTCGATTTCCTTTAAACGACTATCAGTAAGTCATGGGACCTTGGGGAAAAACGTATAAAACATAGGTAAAATATTTTCCTTAGATTATGAGGTCTCTACACTGTCATTCTTGTTTATTAAAGAAAAGGGTCGTAAAGCCTCTGTCAATGATAACTACTGTTAATTATTTCCAGTAATGGTTTTTGGTAGTTTTGGAAAGACCCGTGAGGGTTTTCACGTTTTCAGTTTTGAATCTTATCTTAAATTTACAGTTTGTATTTTAATAAAAATATAATCATGGTTGTAAGGCCTTTACCCTACCATATTGGTTTATGAAGAGGCTGTAAGGCCATCACTCTGTTAAAACCATATACTTTCAGTTTGTAATGATTTAAGTTGTTAACATACAATTTTATGGTGAAAAGAATTAAGCTCTTGTTTTTGTTCTATGAATGATAACATTACAAATGATAATGCCAAAATGGTTTACATCCTAGTGATGCTTCCTGTCGATAATCTCGATTTGGTATTTAAGAATCTATGTCTTTACAAGAAATCTGGCCAAGTCACCTTAAGAAGAAAGATTCTTGTAGTGAGATCTGAAACCTAGCTCAATTAAAGTTTTGCTTATCTATTGTATCTGGGGTTTGGATCTGAACAAAGAAATTTCATTTTGAAGTTAATACGTTAATGTTTTAAGGATTTAACTTGAGCATATATATAAACATGTATATTATGTTTGTTTTCTATTACAGGCTTAAACCTTGGGTATGTTTAACATAAGCGTTGTTTTTTGTTTAAAATAAGAAATTATATAGTTAACTTATAAAACTCCTTGCGAGTTTTATCCTCATTAGGATTTATGGGTTATATATATATACTCATTAGGATTTATGGGTTCTATATATATATATATATGTGTGTGTGTGTGTGTGTGTGTGTGTGTGTCTCAGCAAGTAGATATATATGTTTTGTAGTAACCTCTGCAATAGGTTTCTCTTGTAGGATTTTTTAGCAAAACAAGGGATTAAGATAACTGAGATATAATACTATGATTAATATAACCAGAGAAGGAAAAAACATCATTAATCTAAACAGAATCTAACATAGATACTTAGATTAGTCAGCCTTAAACATTTTGACTAAACTAATTGCAGTTTTTTCTTTTTAAAATAATAAAAATCACTTCCAGATACAAGTATAGATCATAGATAATAACCACAAACTATTATTAAATTGTGCAACTACTTATCATTCATATAAATAAGAATACAATCATAGAACTAAATCACAAGTACGTATCAATAATTAGAACCTGGATAATTTTGCAGAAGGGGACAGACACCCAAAGGAGATTGTTCCACCCAACCTTCTCTTGAAGCAGCCAAGATTACTTGCTTAGGATCCTTGAGCCTATTCATTGAACCAGTAGGATGGGGATCATTGGATAATACCCCACACAACAACTTGCTATAACTCAACACTCAGTAGCATACTTAGCTCAACAATTCCACTTTAGCTATCCCCTCATCAAACTCCTTGTGTGCCTAACCTTTTCAGTTTGCAGCAGTCACAAGGTACATTCACTTGAAACCGAATGAGTAGTGAGCCTCCTGCTCAATTTGATGGTATTTATAAGATTTCCTAGGTTTTTTGGTCATTTTTGGAATTAAATGAGCCACCAACTCAACTTCCCCTCTCAGGGAACATGACCACAATTTTAGGGATTATGCTTTTTGCAACAGCTAGAAAGTGAAATGCTAGTGTCCCAACTTGTCAACCAACCTTCTACAACTTCTCATTCCTACTAGTGGGTCAGTGAACTCTTGTTTAATAGTCTCCCTTGGATAGGTGTCTCTTTTATTTAATTATTAAAATAAGTAATTCTTCAACTACAGTCATCCTTGACCAACTTGCTCATAAAAATTTCCAAAAATTTTAACATAATGTTTTCTGAAATAAATAATAAAAAATTATTTTCCAATTCTAGGTGTGTTACAAACACCCCCCCTTAAGCTCAACATCGTCCTCGATGTTGCTTAAGTTTATTCTGAGTCTTCCCAAAATAGAGCTGTCACCTGCATATCGCTCTATAATTCCTAGGTTTCTTCATCTGTACTGAGGTGTTTCCATTGCACCTTTACCTGTC
Source organism: Pseudotsuga menziesii (assembly GCA_001517045.1). Lineage (NCBI taxonomy): Eukaryota > Viridiplantae > Streptophyta > Pinopsida > Pinales > Pinaceae > Pseudotsuga > Pseudotsuga menziesii. Next base: position 468,308 of record LPNX010493662.1, on the reverse strand, counting down.
CGATGGTGCGATTCCAGAGAAAAACTTCCCTCTTGTCGAGAATACAGTCCAGTTCCACCAGAAAATCTCCTTCTGGTTCTACCTGAATCACATTTCAGTCAATCACATGAGTATCATTGTGTACATACTTTTTCAAAATAGAAATATGAAAGACATTATGTATTCTATGATTAGGTGGAAAAGATGACATATATGCCACTGGACCCACTCTTGCCAATATTTCAAACCATCAGCAATACCTGGGTGCTAATTTAGCACAACTCCCTAGTTTAAAGGAGATCTTTCTGGGTTTTACCTTAACAAAAATGCTCACCTACTTGGAATTATTTCAGAGTTCTTTTAAAGTCTGCATGACTCTTTTGTCTATCCTGAGCAGTTTTCAAATCGCTTTGTACCTGTTTATGATTGTTAGTTCTAGTCTTTTTAACAAGTTCGGTCCTAACATCAATCTGTCAACTGGATTAATCAATGTAATAGGAGTGTTACATTTTCTACGATATAATATTTCAAAAGGACTAAGCTTTGGTGAAGCTTGGTAATGATTATTATATGCAAATTCAATTAAGTGTAAATAATCTTCTCACTTCTTGGGATAGTCTCTAACATACATTCGTAACATATCTTCTAGTACTTGATTGACTCGTTTTATTTGTCCATCCATTTGCGGATGATAAGTAGAATTAAAATTTAATTTTGTATCTAGTCCTTTAAATAAAGAATTCCAAAAATTACTGATAAACTTAGGATCTCTGTCAGAAATTATTACCTTCGGAATTCCATGCAAACGAAAGATTTATTTCATGAAGATGTCAGCAATGTTAGAAACTTTATGAGTTGTTTTAACATGTATGAAGTGTACTACCTTACTTAGTTTGTCCACAACTACCATTATTGAATCATTTTGTTTATGGTTTTAGGTAAGCTAGTTATAAAATCAAGACTGAAGATTTCCCATTTCCAATTTGGAATTTGTAATGGTTGTAAAATACCTACTAGGTGTTGATGTTAAGCTTTAACTTGTTGACATTCTATACACCTAGTTATAAATTCAGCAACTTTGTTTTTCATATTAGGCCAAACATACTCTTTTATCAGCATTGTTATCATCTTTTGATACCTCAGATGTCTGAAATAAGGACTTCTATGTATTTCATTCAAAATCAGTATTTTAACTTCTGGTATATTAGGCACATAAAGTCTTTTTTTTATACAGCATTAAGCCTTTTTCATTTAAACTGTAGTATGTAGTTATATTTTCAGATACATTCATAGTTACTTTTTCTTTTAAACTATGGTATTCTATGTCCAGTTGTATTCCTTCTTCCATTTTATCCTCTAATTCAGTTTTATAACTGCTAATGGTAGCTACAAAACATGTTACTGCATTTATGCTTAAGGCATCAACAACTTTATTTTCTTTCTCTTTAATGTGATTGATTTCAAAATCATATTCGCTAAGGAAAGATAACCATCTAGCTTTCCTTGCATTTAAATTTTGTTGATCAAATATATATTTTAAGCTTGTGTTATCAAACATTAGCAAAAATATTTTACCTATTAGATAATGGCACCACATTTTTAGAGCATGGATTATCGAAGCCAGCTCTAATTCATAAGTTGCGTAATTATTTCTATGAGTTTTTAACTTCCTTGATTCATACGCAATTACATGACCTTCGTGTGTCAGTACTCCACCCAAACCTTTGTTGCATGCATCAGTGCATACGCTGAAATCTTTGTCTGGATCTATTATTTTTAAAATGGATGCAATGGTTAATAATCCTTTTAATTTGTTAAAACTTTCTTCACATTTTTTTATCCTAGAAAAATGTCTTTCCCTTTTTCTGTAATGATGTTATAGGATTTTCAATTTTCGAAAATCCTTCTATATGTTTTCTGTAATAACATGTTATTCCCATAAAGGATCTTACATCAGTTATGTCCTTGGGAACAAATTAGAGGAAATTTCAACTCAAAATGGGCCTTTTAACTTTAACTCAAATTCCATGTCATCATTTGTTAGCCAATGAAATTGCTTTAAATTTGAAATACCGTATAGGTCTTAAACATTTTTTTAATATAAATTTGGGGATAGGTATCATAAAAAAAATTACTTTTTTTTTTGTATTTTTGACATATCTCCCCATGTTTTTACTCAAATTTCATTCGGGATAGCTCATTGGGTACGGTATTAAATTTCGCATCCAACGAGTACCCACTCGACATACTTTTGACAGATCCTGGTACCCCAAAAACAATAAATACCTGAAAAACGTGATGATGACATCATCATCATGTTTTTTGGGTAGCAAGCTCCGTCAAAGGTATGCCGAGTGGGTACTCGTTGGATGCAAAATTTAATTCTGCATCCAATGAGCTCTCCGGATCGAAATTTGAGTAAAAACATGGGGAGATATGTCGAAAATACAAACAAAAATGTAGTTTTTTTCTTTTCTTCCTCCAAAATTAATAAATATTATTTTATTATTTTAACTATTATTTTATTAATTTTTTTAGGAGGCCCATTTTGAGCTGAAATTTCCTCTAATGTGCCAATCAATTATTTTTTTTATCTTATCTGGTTCTACCAATATTCCTTCTTCGGATATTACATGCCCTAGATATTGTATCTTATCTTTAAGAAATTCACATTTACTGAACTTAGCATATAGTTGATGTTATTTTAAAACTTGCAGTATTATCTGCAAGTGTTTGCCGTGCTCTTCTTTCGTTTTAGAATAAATTAATATGTCATCTATAAAGACGACTGCAATTTTTTCTAAGTATTTACTTAGGAAACTGTTCACTAAGAACATGAAAGTTGCTAGAACTTTAGTTAGCCAAGAGGGAATAACCACAAATCCATAATGCCCGTATCTAGTTCTGAAAGCAATTTTAAATATTTCTTTGTCTTTAATTCTGGCTTGATGATATCCATATCTCAAGTCTATTTTTGAAAATATCGTCACCCCGTGTATCTAATCAAACAGATCATCGATGTGGGGCAGATGATACCTATTTTTAATTGTCATTTTATTCAGTTGACCGTAGTCTACACATAGACGTAATGTCTCGTCTTTCTTCTCAACGAAAAGGACAGGTGCTCCCCAAGGGGATACACTTGGTCTTACATAGTTTTTGTCTATTAATTATTGCAATTGTAATTTTAATTCTTCAAGTTCTAAAATGTTCATTCGATAAGGAGCTTTTGAGTTTGGTACAGATCCTAGTACTAATTCGATTGTAAAATCTAGATCTCTCTTTGGAGGTAGTCCTATAATATCTTCTGGGAAAACATCCGAGAAATCCTGTAGGATTGGAATATCATCAAAATTTAACTTATCTTCCTTATCAATTTGTTCATTACTTATTATGTGTACAACAATAAATTTACAACCTTTTCTTACAGCTGTTTTCATTTGCAAGGCTGAGATTTTTCTGACAGAGATCTTCCTAGGTATTTCCTTGAGTGAAATCCTTTCTTCTACGTTATTTAAACAAGTAATTTAGTTTTCTGAAAACAATTTAAAATTACTTGGTGTTTTTCCAACCAATCCATACCTATTAGGAAATCATAAGATCCTAACGGTAACACATTTAACTTGACTTGAGTTTCAAACTGACTCATAAGCAAATTACAGTTCTCAACATAATTAACCACTTTCATTTTAGTTCCTGTAGTTAACTGGACCAACAAGGATTTTTCAAACTTTTTCAAAGATAAGCAACACTTTTCCACTATACTATGTGACACATAACCTAAACTAGCATATGGATCAATCCAAATGGATACAAACTGGTTTTGTATCATACCTTGCACTTCCACCATCGAAGTCTGATGGTCCACCTGTCAGTTCTACAAGGCTTCATTTATTCTAGGCATTTCATTTGCCACATCTCCAATTGTTTCCTCTTCCTGCATGCTATGCACGTTGCTGAAGTTCCCCTTTCTGTTCGGATAATACTTGGCATAATGTGGTCCTTGACATTCCCAACACTTTACAGGTTCCTTATGTTCATTATTTTTAACAAAATTATTAGAGATATCCCTGCCTTTTGGTGTTATAGTATTTTGTTGTGCCTTATTTTTGAAATCTGCTCCTTGATAATTATTTCTGGAGAAGTTCTAAGAGTTATTTCCAAAACTCTTATTTGACTTAAATCCCTTTCTCTTCTGATAAAAAATACTGGTTCTTTTATTCTTCTTGTTTGGTAAGTTTTCTTTCTTTTTACTCTAATCATAACAAAAATCAACCTTTCTCAAAGCCTCTTCAAGGTTTTTTGGGTTTTCGAACTCTATTATGTCCTTGAAGCTAGTGGGTAGACCGCTTAAAAATATTTGTATTTAAGATTTTTCATCAATTATGTATGGTACATATCGTAACAGACTTGGAAATTTGATACTTAATTCTTTCATTGACATTGAACCCAATTTTAATTCATAGAATTCCTTAGCTCTTTTCTCATAGTACCATTCAGATAAAAGCTTCATTTTCAAATATTTTTTAAAAACTCTCTAGGTTAAGTACTTCTCCTTACGATTTTTTACTCTTTTTATGTCTTGCCACCAGATGTCATCTTTTCCGGTTAAGTTGTAGATAGCCATCGAGGATTTTAGTTTGTCAGAATAGTTATAGATTTGGAAATATTTCTTTATTTCTGACAGCCAAGCCTCTACTTCTTCACCTTTTTCTACTTCTCTATTAATCATGGGAGGCTTTATTTTTTTAAATTCCCCAGAAATTTCTTCATAGGGCTTATACTTCCTTCTCTTAGGTTTACAGTCACTTTCATTATTGTCACTTGTGTATTTATACCTTCTCATATGTGACCTTGCATTAACCTCTGAAGAAGATTCACTATCATAATATTTTGCTTTCTTTCCCTTATGTTTGTAGGACACTATTTCAGAATTAGTTTCATAAACATTTCTTTTATCTTTTCCTCTGTTATGTATTTTGTCCAATAACATGTGATTCAGTTCCAAAATTCTTTCATTATCTATTTTTACAGTTTGTAGTTCATCATTTTACTCCTTAACTATTTGTAGTAACTCTGAAGGTGGATTATTCAGTTCTACATAAATGTTGTCTAGATTATTGTGTTGAGACCCATTTTCAGCAAATGCTTCAACACCTTTCATTTTCGTGCAAAAGAAATTTTATATTTCTGTACATAAATAAATGTAAAATATGATCAGTATATTTGTTTCTTATTTGCATGCAAGTGAGCCAATCAAGCCTAGTGTTTGTAAAATCGCTCTGATACCACATGTAACATGCTTAAATTTCATAATAATAATAATAATAAATTATTTACTATATGTAAATTTCAAGAATTTTTAGGAATAAATCCAAGAGATGTTAAACTTCACTCTTTCTATGTTGTATCGATAATGATAATTCCTTTAATTGAACTGTAAGACTCGTGTGATTATGTTTTAGTTTTTTTCAACAACATGCCTAATCTTATGACATTATGTCAATACAATGTCATGCATTCTGGTCGATGCTATCTTGGGGTTATAACTGCTTTTCCATCTTTGTTAGTTGCATTGTCGTACAACTATTTTTGTTCCTTCAATTTTTGTCCTACCTAAGAGCTGTTAAAGGAAAAGGTCATAGTATTACTTAGCCTTTAAGCCTAATGCATGAACCTTCATTTTCCTTTGTGTAGGTGAACGAGATTAAGCTTAAAGTTTCTTGCTCAAGGGAAACACTCCTAACTACAAGGTATCCAACACCTAGGTGAAAGAATGGGACACTAATGGTTTGGAAAACAACTATACTATAATCATATTCTAGATTGAACTCGAAAATCATAGTTACCCTACTTTTGCTATATGCTAAGATATGATTCAAAATATCGTCTTGGAGAAACTATTTTAAAGTACTTAGTCTTTAAACGATACAACAGCTGACTTAAACAATGACATGGTATCGATATGCAAAGGGCGTGTATTAATATAGTTCACATGCAGACCATATGGTAACAATGGAAACTCCAGCTGGAGGCCATTATTGCATGGTGCCAAAACCCTAGGGGTTTAATGCAACTTGTTGATTTTTTTGATCTTTTTGATGAAGTTCTATTTGGGGTTCACTTTCTCTTGGTTCACTTCCTCCAGTCTTTGTATGATCGACCGGTTTCCTTCACTGCATGGAAATGATGGTGACCCTCGACACCCTTCCTCTCTACCTGTTTACTTGATGTTTTCTCGTTGTGTAGCTTTGGTTATGATTTAGAGACCGCCGAGACATGTATATTCTCCTTCTATTACTTGTAAAGATCCAATTTTAAGTCCTACATCGTTTCTTTATATATATATATATATATCATTGTTTTGACCTCTTGGTTTTTGTATGTGTAGGAGGCCACCCATAACATTCGCTGCCACACAAGTGGAACGAAGTGTTGAAGGGTTCGTGGCTCGGGTAACACTGGTACCTGCCCTTTATGGCTCTATGGTTTGGCTTGGTCTTTCATTTCAAGGAATAGTCTAGATGCCTAACTCTATGTTGGCTTTCGATGGAAGTGATGAGTTTCTTGGTAGTCGTGATGCATTTTCTTAAACTTAGACTAGAGTGGGAGTCCTTCGATATAAGGATTATATTTTTGTTTCATTTTCAGAAGTAAGAGCAGTCCTTCGACTGTCTCTACTGAAATGTAAATAAATTTGTTAAAAAACCTATGTCGGATTTTGTTTGTAAAACATAGTTGTAAATTGATTTACAGCCCGTCGTTTTGTGATACTGTAATGTGGGCATGAGGCCATTCACCTGTTGCATTCATTTTTGGAAAGAGTTGTGGGCCATAGAGCCACTTGCCTATAAGTTATTACTGTTTATATTTGGTGGAAAAGGTTATGGAATGTAGCCCGCAAGGCTTTTATATTTACAATATTTAAATGTTATTTTGATTTTACAAGTCAATTTCCTTTAAACGACAGTCAGTAAGTCATGGGACCTTGGGGAAAAACGTATAAAAGATAGGTAAAATATTTTCCTTAGATTATGAGGCCTCTACACTATCATTCTTGTTTGTTAAATAAAATGGCCGTAAGGCCTCTGTCAACGATAACTACTATTAGTTATTTCCAGTAATGGTGTTTGGTAGTTTTGGAAAGACCCGTGAGGGTTTTCACATTTTCAGTTTTGAATCTTATCTTAAATTTATAGTTTGTATTTTAAGAAAAATATAATCATGGTTGTAAGACTTTTACCCAACCATATTTGGTTTATGAAAAGGTCGTAAGGCCATCGTTGTGTTAAAACCATATACTTTCTGTTTGTAAATATTTAAGTTGTTAATATACAATTTTATGGTGAAAAGAATCAAGCCCTAAGGTTGTTGCGTTTTTGTTCTGTGAATGATAACATTACAGATGATAACACCAAAACGGTTTATAGCTGAGCATTGCTTCTTGTCGATAATATCGATTTGGTATTTAAGAATTTATGTCTTTACAAGAAATCTGGCCAAGTCACCTTAAGAAGAAAGATTCCTATAGCGAGATCTGAAACCTAGCTCAGTTAAATTTTTGCTTATCTATTGTATCTAGGGTTTGGATCTAAACAAAAATATTTCAGTTTGAAGTTAATAAGTTAATGTTGTAAGGATTTAACCTGAGCATATATATAAATGTGCATATTATGTTTATTTTCTCTTATAGGCTTAAACCCTGGGTATGTTTAACATAAGCATTGTTTTGTTTAAAATAAGAAATTATATAGTTAGCTTATAAAATTCCTTACGACTTTTATCCTCATTAGGATATGTGTGTGTGTGTGTGAGCAAGTAGATATATATATTTTGTAGTAACCTCTACAATAGGTTTCTCTTGTAGGGGTTTTCATCAAAACAAGGGATTAAGATAACAAAGATATAGTACTATGATTAATATAACCAGAGAAGGAAAAAGCATCACTAAACTAAACTAATCTAACCGATATACTTAGATTAGTAAGCCTTAAACATTTTGACTAAACGAATTGCATGTTTCTCTTTTTAAAATAATAAAACTCACTTCCAGATAGAAGTGCAAATCATAGATAATAATCATAAACTATTATTAAACTATGCATCTACTTAGCATTCATATAAATAAGAATACGGTCATATAACTAAATCACAAGTACATATCGGTAATTAGAACCTGGGTAATTCTGCAGAAGGAGACAAACACCCAAAGGAGACTGTTCATTGAACCACTAGGATGGAGATCACTAAATAATATCCTACACATCAACTTGCTATAACTCAACACTTAGTAGCATACTTAGCTCAACAATTCCACTTTAGCTATCCCCTCATCAAATTTCTTATGTGCCTGACATTTTTAGTTTGCAGCAATCACAAGGTACATTCATTTGAAACATAATGAGTAGTGAGCCTCTTGCTCAATTTGATGGTATTTATAAGATTTCATAGGTCTTTGGGTCAGTTTTGGAGTTAAATGAGCCACCAATTCAGTTACCCTTCTCAGGGAACATGGCCACAATTTTAGGGATTATGCTTCTTGCAACAACTAGCAAGTGAAATGCTAGTGTTGCAACTTGTCAACCAGCCTTCTACAACTGCTCATTCCTCCTAGTGGGTCAGTGAACACTCATTTAATAGTCTCCCTTGGATAGGTGTATCTTCTATTTAATTACTAACATAATTAATTCTTCAATTATAGTCATCATTGATCAACTTGGTCATAAAAACTTTACAATGATTTTAACATAATGTTTTCTGATATAAATAATAAATATTTCTTTTTTAGTTCTAAGTGTGTTACAGATTAGCTATCGATATTAGTTTAATTTTGATTTCATTTTTCCAAACTCATTTTTTGATAGCTATTTATGTCGCGCATTTAATAAGTAAATGTTAAGTGTTTTATCCTTCAATGATTAACCATTTAATTAACAATTTCATTAACACATGACCACCATCCTCGACGTATGGAATGTGTTGGGTTGCTATGTATGAAGCGATGGAGTGCAAGTGCAAAGAAAATTCTTTATTATAATATATTATCTTATAACATCGAAATTTTCACGTTTAAAATGCCTAACTAAATTATCATGAAAATAAAACAAAAATAATTTATAAAATGTTCATAGTACTTAAAATTGTCTTCATAATCTAAACTTTAAAATAATTATCATCATTGCAAAATATTAAATAATTATCATCTATATAAAAGTGTCAACACAATATATTATGTTTATCATATCAATGATATATTTGTGAACATTTAAGCCCATTATTAAAAATAAAATTATTATAAAATAGAAATAAAAATTAATTAAAAAAGAATAATATGTTATTTTTTGTTTCAAAATTAAATAATAAATATATTAATGATAACTTAAAAATTATTATTTATTATTAAATATAAAAGTAAAATATAAAAGAAAAATAAAATAAACAAATGGTTAGTTTGTCATGAAATAAGTTGTCACTTTTTAGTTAAAAATAAAATTATTATAAAATAGAAATAAAAATTAATTAAAAAAGAATAATATGTTATTTTTTGTTTCAAAATTAAATAATAAATATATTAATGATAACTTAAAAATTATTATTTATTATTAAATATAAAAGAAAAATAAAATAAACAATTAATAAAATGGTTAGTTTGTGATGAAATAAGTTGTCACTTTTTAGTTAAAAATGATGAAAGACAAAATCACTTTTAAAAAAAAAATGTCACATCTATATATTTAATTAAAATTTAATTTTAAAATATTTGTAATAAGATTGATTTTCTTAAACTATCAACTTATCAAAACTATAAATATTGAAGACAATTTTTTTTAATCAAATAAAACTATCAAATAAAATGTTGAAGACAACTTTTTTTAATCAAATAAAACTATTAAACAAATCAATTTTTTATTGGAATCATCAGAATTAGTTTTAACTAACAATAACCATTATTATTATCATCATCATCATCATATAAAAATGTTAATACATCTCCTTTTATATATATAGTCTTATAACATCAATAATCTAACTCTTCACAAATAAAATATTTAATTAAATTATCATGAAATGAAATACAAATAATCTATAATTTTTTTTCATAAAACTTAAAATAATATTCATCATCTTCATCTAAATTTTAAAGTATTTATCATCATTATGATATAAAACCTCCACCAATTATCTATTATATAAATTGTCAATACAATATACTACCTCATCATAAAATTGTTAGTTCCTTTAAAACCATTTCTAAAATATTTTTTTTAATTAAATTATCATAAAATAAAAATAACTTTTAATTAAAAAAAATATAAAATATAAAATAATAAAACATTTTCTTTTAAATAAATTTTTTTAATAAATTAAAACATTAAATTTGAAATAAAATCAACAATAGCCTTATGAAAATGGTTTTATTCAAACCTTCACATCTCATGCATACTGAAAATATTTTATTGAGACACGGTAATATATGATAAATTCCATGAATTAATAAAATTTAAGTAAATAAAAAAGAGGGATATTATTTCACTTAAATGAAGTTTGTTTTGATTTTTTGTATTTGGAAAATTATTTTATTTGATCATCAAAATTATTTATTTAAAATCATATATTCATATTAATAAAAAAAATTATAGATTTACTTAAATTTTAAAAAAATAGATAAAAAATATAGTTATATATTATCCCAAACATATTTAAAAGTTTAATAAAGATTAAACTTCTTATTTTTGATATATTTTAGAAGTTTAATAAAAATTAAACTTCTATAATGACTAACTTGTCTTTCCTACTAGTTGGTATGTGTGATGTTTAACAAATTAATCATATTATATATATCTATAAAATATAAATCAACAACAAACCGTCCATTATAAAGCATTATTGTAGATTGTATAAAGACACGTGGGCTTACTTGTTTCACCATTGGTCTCTATGGGAGGGTTAGCTCGAGGAAAGATCGTTTCCATGGGGAGATGGACAAACCTCAAGAGGTGGAAGACTCTACATCCAATTAAGCTTTCAAATTTGCATTTTTGGCCCAAAAGTTACTCAAAGCAATGGGTGGATTTAGTGATGGATGTCTTGGATTTCCATGAGATGGTAGCGATTTAAAGAGAATGGAGAGAAACTTTGTTTCAAAGCGCTAGAATGAGTATATTTACTTAGGTCCTCATTCGATGAGCATTCACACTATCATAACCCAAATGAGCATTCACACTATCATAACCCACACTTGTGATCCTTTAATTAAACATGGTAGCAACATCTGCAACATTAGTGGGTCATTTTGATAGAGTGAAGAAGGAGAAATACCAACTTGAACCTTATAAAGGGGGAATTTTGCAAGAAGGGAAGCAAATGAGAAGGGACAATGACTAATTTGACAAATGAAGAGAAATATTCTAGTGGTTTAGAGAAAACACAATAATGGAATGCAAGGGTAGTTATTTGAGTCCAGCAGACAACAAAATTGATGAACAAAGGGAGTGACAAGGGTGATTTTGAATATTTGTGAGGCAATGATGAATCAAGGGAATAAGGGCCTAATTAAGCTAAGAAGAAACTCGTCTTTTTATACCTAGGCACCTTTCTCCACTACATGTGAATGATTGTGGAGGTATATGTTAAAGAATAATTCCTCGAGTGTGAACACAAGTGGACCTCCCTAGTTCGAATATACCAAATCTAGAACAAAACAAAACAATACATGCACACTTTCTCCTAGATCAATCAAATATTAACAAGAAACAAGGTGAAAAGGACTTACCTGTGATATGGAGATCGTTCTTGCTATCCTTGAGCTGCTGCAACCCGACTTCCTATATGAATGAACATGTAAACATATCTAACACAAATAAATAACAAGTGGATTGATCTTGAAACGATTTAATTGATCTAAGCAAATGACTGAGAAGATTTACTATAGTTGATAATAACAACCATATATGGGAACGAAATGCATCATTGTATTAAAGATCATGGAAATAAGTACAACTATAATCCTTAGCGTCATAGTCTCCTTCCGATAAATTCCTCCTACTTCAACATGTCACAATTGTCTTGAAAGGAAGCACATCAAGATTCCACTAACAATCTGGGGAAATTTCTCTAGCATCTACCTACTCTAAATTTCTCTCCCATGCACCCATGGATAAGGCCTTCATTTATAGGACAATGAGGATAAGGGAGGGGTAAGAAGATTAGGGAAAATGGATGAGATATGATCCCAATAGTTGTGGAGCTCGAGCAAGATTTGAGGAAATAGGAAGGGGAGGCTATCTAATGAGATTATGTCACGGGAAGCTTCTTGAAAACATAAATTTCTGCCTGTACAGAGGTTGAAGTGTCATGTTAGTGGAGAAAGATGTGTCTCAATAGGGAGATGTTCTCTGCTATGGAGGTAAGGAGCACCATAGGCGTAGGTTTCAATGGGACAATGTGCGTCGAGAAAGTTGTGACACATGTTTCTATGAGGGAAAAGCGCATCGAAGTTGCTAGAAAAGTAAATTTGTAGGTAGAGGAAAACATAGGGATCATTCTCTAAGACAATGCCTTAAGGGATTATGGCAACAAGAGGCTACATAGTCTATCATTCGACTGAGAATCATGCATAATAGATTGGCCCTCCAAAGTATGAAGCTAGAGATAAGTGATAGGTTATGTACTTTTATGTGACTACTGAAGAGAGGAACCATCTGCTGGGGGAATAACCACAAGTAAACACTTTTCAATACAAATTATGACATCTTTGAACAAGATATCTCAATAACTCAAAGCATGGATACCGACCAAATACACTGCAAATCTATGCAAGCATTGGAGGTGGATATGGCCACTACAGATACAAACGTAGATCCATATCATCGAATTAGGATGTAAATCATAGCCACGATACCATACATAGTGGATATATAAAACAAACATAACATAGCCACTGAACAATACAACATGGATCTATGTGATAGAGTACCCACATGATGTACATATGGGAAGTGACTCAAACAATATCCATCGCAACCCAGGTAAGATATACCACAAAAAATACCCTAGGGTCTTTAAACCAATCTTGAAACAAATACGATCCTAAACATGTGAATAAAGGAGTTTAGGTCAAACATGGCAGGAACCACTTGATTACCGACCAATGATGTAAACTATTAACAAGTGTGAGGGAAATCACTAGTGATGGAAATGATTCCCAAGGTATCACACTGCATTTCGACAAATGAGAATGAATGAGCTTGTTATCCACTAAGTTGCAGTTAGGGGATTTTTCAAGTGAACCACCAAGGATCAGAACAAATCACTTGTTCTTACTCAGTGCTCGGAAGTTCTATGGTTTCATCAGGGCCAGTTGTGGCTCCTTTTGGATGTTCACACCCTTTCAAAGGAATTGTAATAAATGACATAGCATGAGGTTCTTTTATGTAAAAGGCTTGTCCTTCTTAGAATTGGTCATCAAGGTCATCATCCTCGATTGTTTTTTCCCTTGTTAATTATATGACTCTTTTCTAAGCGACATATAATTTTCAAGTTTTTCACTCAAAATCCTCCAAAGTCGGGATGGTGAGTTTGGTAAAATTTTTATCAGAAAGGTTATTAAATCCTAGGGTCTATGTATTATATCATGCTAGTCATATGCCCAGATTTTCGTGAACATCCGATAAGTCCCCCTCGGATTTTTTGTTTTTTTTTTGTTTTTTATTAAAATCATCGATAAGGTGTATTTTAATTGTAAATTGTAATATTTCAAAATGTCATAAAATTGGGCATAGGGATCTAATTTGGTCATGGGGATGCTCATTTTTGGACCCAAGGACCCGAATTAACCCCTAAACCTACTTTTGAGAGTCAAATTAGTAATTTTCAATTATTAATTTGGACTTTCTCTCCAAAATGATTTAGAGGGTCAAATAAATGGGAAAATTGGAGAAAATCCAATCCCTAAATCAAAAGTAGCTTGTATGGGACTTGTCTCTAAGGTGTCAAAGTTGTTGAGCATATTGTCTAGGAAATTTATGAGCATAGAGAAGCATCTTCAACCATCAAAGGATGGGATCTAAATCACTTCCACAAAAGGGGGCTGAATTCACTCATGGAGGTTGTTTTTTCCACTTGGATGAAGTGGTTAGAGGAGATAAAGGCTTCCCAAACCAAGTGGGATACCTTAATATAGTTGGCAGCCCTTCATTCCAACACTCAGGCCTTCCTCCCACCATTATCTCAACCCCCAAAAAACCTCACACTTGTCAAATTCGCCCCCTTGGGGTTTGAGCTTCTTTTTTGCTATAAAAGCAGGGCTTTCCTTCTTTGTTGAGGATGGATGCAAGAAACCTTTGTTGTTTTGTATTGTTTCTATTTAATGAATAAAATTGCAGACTTTGGAGTCCCATTCTGTGTTATGAGATGAATGCTTACAAGTATTGAGGTGATATTGTTAAATTTCTGAATTGTTTCTTCCTTTTTGCTTAAAATTGTTATTAGATCTAGCTTAGAAGGTCATCCTAAGGCACATAGAGTAGGCATTTACCGCTGTAATTTTCTTATTGGTATTTTGATCTCAAGAGATAGGAGAGTAGTTGTTCATACTCAATTGTATTTCAATTCTTTCTCATTTCTTGTTTTTTGAGTAGACTAGATCTAACTCTTTTTATGTAGGGATTTCTCATAGATTTGTTTTGTAGGTTACTTTTTCAAACAAAGATTTCAACTTAGCTGTATCTTCTTCTTTCCCCTTCACTCCATAAATTTGTATGAGTCTTTAGACCTGCTTTATAGATTCTAAGACATATTTTAATTTCATTTTTCTGATATTGTAATCATAATTAATAAATAAATGAAGTGGGTTACACAATGCCCACACTTCATCCCCCCATGGGGGGATTGGTAGCGTCTCTTTCATCGTTTGATTTTTTCTAACAATCACATGCACACAATCCTCCTTCTTGAAAGGTTGTATAGACTATTTATTTATTTTCTTTTCCATCTTTAAAGTTGTTTAAATAATTTGGTTCCCTCGTTCATTTCCATGAAGTATGCTCTCTCCACCAACCAAAGGCTTCTTACTGATTATTTGTGGATGATCATAAAGTGACACATAACTTGTGTATTCTTTTAGAATTTAGCTTTTATTTTGCTTCCACAATATTTTTGCTTCAATACAATTCGAACAAACATTTTTCCATTTCGGTGTATGCTCTTGCCCATCGCAGGTTTTCCCTGAGCTTTGGGATAATCAAAAGCAAGAATGTGTACTGATCAATTATTCACTCTGAATAATTAACTCACTATAATCAAATCAACAACCCTCAAAACATTGTGAAAATTTGGCACAATGCCTTTTGACATTATTGGGAAAATTTCTCAAAGGAAGCAGGAACCACTGAATAATGACCTTGAGATACAGTTAGGATACACCCCTGTTGGTGTAGTGTTGAACACCTTCTGAAAGACTCCTATTCATCCCACATTTTCGAGTGAGGAAACAATTTTGTCATCTTTCTAGACATATTCTCAATACTTCATAAGTATATCGGGAATCCCCTTTTTGTTAAATCAACTCATCCTTAATAATTAAAATTGACCAAGACACATTGCAAAACATTTTTGTTTCAACAACAATTTTGACTTCATTTGGCATTGATCTGAGTACACAACAATCTTATTTTCATTTGATTATTAGTTTGTCAATGTTAATATTTATACACTCATGTTATATGCTATCGAATGTTTAAACTATTTTGCATCAGTCTTGTGACATAATTATTTACCAAACACTCCTAAAAACAACTTAATTTTGTCATTAACAACTAAAATATAAAGATACTTAGTTGAACTCTTTCTTAGGGACCACCCCCCTTGGCTTCATTAGGAGTTTGGCCTAAATGGAGGAGTCAAGATGAAGTGACAATACTTTACTTGAGACTTTCCCCTAAGGACACACCTTGCAGCTTGAATATTTTTGTTGTGCTTAACCCCCAGGTGTGTGAAAGGTGGCAACAGAGCTTAAGTCGAGCATCCGTGGAATCATTCAATCAGAGCTCAATGAGGTAAACCTACTATCGTAGGTGAGAAACCTTCCATGAATGCATGCAGAGGTACTAGGTGGTTTCTAGATCTAGTTCCCGAATGATGTGGTGCATGGATAGATTCGTTGAAGGTGGTCCATGATGTGTCCCACACCATTGACGCAAAATTGACATAGGATGATGAATTTGTATGGTATACCAAATGAGTATGAACTAGCACAAGTTGCATGGGTAAAATGATGTTGAGAAATTGGTTTAGGGACGACCAACATGGCACAAGTTTTAGTAACTACAAAGTTAGACTTGAATGGAGGACTTCTCTTGAACACTTTACAACATGAATAAATGACCTAACATCATTGTCTCAATGATATGGAATTAAGGAAAACACGATATGAGTGGAGCATTCTCTGGATGACCTAAATGTGTAAAAAGACTCATAGGATTGAAACAACCCAAAGACAAGTTGATTACCTAACTATTTGAATGAAATAAAATTAGGTGCCACGTTCAAGGGTGACATTAAGCTGCCATAAATATAGATCCAAATGCATTTCCTTTCCCTCATTCCCCATAATTTTTTATGAGTAACTCTTTGTTTCTTAATGAGCTTGAGGAGGATAATAGATGCTCGGTATAGCTCTTCCTTTGGACAAGTACAATCTCACATATTTTACGAACCTAAGAAAAGAGGGTTCAGTCCTGAAAGGGTCCTTCAATGTTTGATTTTACGACTCTAGAGAAGGTAAAATCAATGATTTTTCATATTTAGAGAGCCTAAAAAAAATAAAAAAGAGTGCAAGGTGAATTTTTTTGTAGATTTAGTCCCCAAGGACCGAAACCTAGGAGAAGTCTCTTACTCAATAACAAACTAAGTATTCATTTTTCGTTATTGGTCTGCCAGGTCCGAAAAAAGTGGTAAAATATCACTAGATAGGTGCTCCTTCCATAAAAATAATAAGCCTAAAGGATTGATTGAGTGTGAAGGGAAGCAATATAACTGATGTTGTTTTATTGATTCACGAGTATGGGTAATTGAACACTAAATTCAAAGCTATTTTAGTAAAGGTTTAATGAGCATGAGGACAACACAAAAAGCGCTTGGAATATTTTTCATGTTTATACCAGAGCATGAAAATAAAAAGTAATCTCGAAACACCAAAGGAATGAAAATAACTTGGACTTATAACTTCATTATCGTGTGTGACTTGTAATCTCAAAAAAAAGCATGCAAAACCATCATAATTAATAAATAAAATGGCCTTTTAATGGTAAAAAATAATAAAAAAAATGGCATGGTAAAATAATAAAATATTCTCTCTCAACTTAATAAAAAGGGCTGAAAGGGACTTATTTTACCATTGTATTCTTACTCTTCTTACCAAACAGGGTAAAAAGCCATTTTTGGTGAAAGCTTGTGTTGGAGATTTTGGGCGCTTAAGGAAGTGGAATTTCGTTTTGTCAGCTAGAGGTAACTTTTCCCATCCACCATTTCATCTGTTGTGATGAACTAATGCTTCTTTTGTTATTTTAGATGGACTTGGGCCGGTTTTTAGGGGAAAAATGGATTGAGGTTGATGCAGTTGCCTCTTTCAAGAAATGTGTCGAGGAGGGCCGACGCGTATCTCGAAAGGGATAACCATGTCAAAGTTTCTTTGTGGGTAAATTTAGATTGTGTTGATCATGACACAACCCCAAAATAGAAAACACAATGAATGTTTGGTTTTTCTCCAAATAAATCGTTTCTAGTGTTCCATCATGCCATTTTGTAGGTTCCAATCGATGAAATTGTTGGAGTGGAGGGAGAGGGATCACAAATTGGATAATATGGAAGGGTTGGATGATTACAACACCATGTTGTCCCTCTGATAATGTGGGTTCAAGAAATTATTCCTAACTCCAAACATCAGGGACCAAGCCCATTTACTAGAGTATTTGGTGGGGATGTTCGATCTTGTTGAGCATAGTTTTAGGTGGGAAAACACATCCTCACTCTATAGATAGAGGATATCTATTTTCTCATTGGGATCTCATGGAGAGAAGCTCATGCCATCATATCTAGACAAAGTGGGGGTGATGAAAACGTTGAGTCACTCATTAGTGATTATTGTGTGTGTGGGACCAGGAGGGTTGACGGGAAGATCCCAATAAAAAAGGTCCATGATTTAACACTAAATATTTTTTCTCTTCATTGTGGTACGAGTGGTGGGAACAAATTCCCATCACCAGGTGACTAGTTCCCATATGTTATGTGCTATAGAGTGCATGTAGCCTACTTTATTTAATTGCTGTGAAAGTCTGTTGGGCATCATGAAGGAATAGTTGACCAAGTGTTGGTTGGAAAAAGTAAGACAATTTGGTTATGGATCCAATATAGTATCCTTTTTCATGGAGAGGGTTCATGCTTTCCATCCACATCATATAGAGATGGCAAGCCTGGATGCATGAGAGCCACATATGAAGAGATGGAATGAACTGTTTGGTTTCCATAGTGGTCTGATACATAGTTATTGGCCAACCTTCAATACAAAAAAATTGACTTTTATGGGGGTTGTCTTCCACCTCCAAAAGTCACTTTTGGGGGTGGTTTTTTCTTTGGAGGAAGTCTTTACAAAACTGCCCCTAATAAAATTGACGCTAAAAGTTTGGACTTTTAGGGGCAGTTCTGGAAGAGATCAAAACCACCCCTTATAGTGAATGTTGGTGGTGGTTCTAAAATCCCCCCAAAATTGAATTTTAATGGTGGTTCTAAACCCCCCTCGTAGACACCTATGGGGGTGGTTTCAAACCCCCCTTAAAAGTCCTTACTACAAACATTTTGGGGTGGCTACAAACTCCCCTTGTAGGTACCTATGGGGGAGGTTTCAAATTGTCCTCGTAGGTACCTATGAGGGAGGTTCCAAACCCGCCCACCAATAGGTGCCTACAACGGAAGTTCTACTCCCACCCTAAAAATACATCTTACAAACCTTTGGGGGTGGTCATAACAAAACTGCCCCCAATAGCATCGACACTAAAAGTTTGGACTTTTAAGGGAGGTTATGGAAGAGATTGAAACTAATTCTAAAAGTGACTTTTGGGGAGGTTTAGAACTCCCAGTAAAATTCCTTATTACAAACCTTTAGGGGTGGTTATAAACCTCCTTCATAGGTACCTACAAGGGCAGTTTGAAACCCCCCTTGTAGACACCTATGGGGGCAGTTCAAACCCCCCCTTAAAAATTCATCTTATAAACCTTTGGGGGTGGTTATGAACCCCCCTCATATAAACCTACATGGGGGGTTTTGACCCCCTTGTTGAAACATATAAGGGTGGTTTTGAACCACCCTCGTAGTAACATATGAATGTAGTTTAGAACCTCCCTCATAGAAACATACAAAAATGGTTTGAACCCCACTATAGCCATAATAAATCATAATAAAATATATTTGATTAAAAATACAAATATTGCAATATCATTAGGGCACAGAGGAATTGCACCATCAACCTCCTGCTTGTAAAGAAGGTGCTCTTCCATTTAGCTAGAACCCTTTAAGAATTGTGGAAAGGAGCAATATTAAAACCAAGATTGCATCATTTGTTATTCTAAGAAAATACAATAAGATCTAAATACAACCATACTTAAAATACAATTTATATTTCCAAAGAAAACCGTATACTGATAGATATTGTTGCTTGCTTTACTGTAGTTAACTACCATGAATATATTTTGTATAAGTGTCTTGATTATACATATTGCAATTTACATATAGAGGAAAATGAATTTACTGTACAATTGACTTTTGGTTGACAAGTCACATTCTCAAGAGGGAATCTACAATATTAGCATTTGCTTAGTAATCATACTACCCATACTTATGTACTTAATTTGCACAAACACCTAGTTGACTTAACTCAGATTAGTGTGTCTTCTTCAATCTCTGTTTGTCTCCATTGAAGGCACTAATCTATGCTATTAGGTGGTTGGAAGGTATTTGTGTAAGCATGTTTTATAGGTACATTAAAGGGATTTTCTCCTTGGGACAACATTGGATTTTAAAAAATTTCATAGATTGAACAAAGGTGACAGTAGTCCAAATCTCTTATATGATTTCCATTCACTAGCAAGCCATAACCTACTAGTTTGAACGATAAGATTGCCAATGTCATGTCCTTTCCATGGTGTTGCAATATATAAATTTTATCCTTGAAAGAATCGATATTTGATCTTTACATAGCCTAACTAGATACTTGGTAGGGGTTATATGCATTTACATCGAAGTGTTATGCAACCTTTCCTAAATTTTGATAATGCAATTTTCCTACTATGCTATCAAAAGGAAAATTTCTTTCTCTACTATTAGAAGATTGCCTTCACCTATTGAAGCAAACATTCTAGAAATAAGAATAATACATAGATCCTATAAGAAAAAACTATATTATACCTACTCAATTGCATTCACCAGGAAGAAACACATTCCTTGGAATTGAAAATGATGATGAGTTCTAATAAGTGGCATCTCTGCTAAGCGTATTCCATAAATCTTGTACAAAATGTATCAGGTCATCCACTAAAGTTTCACAATTTCTTTTAGATTGTAAAATCATATTGACCTCTCTCACTTGTTGTTTGAAGGACTCGTGAGGTTTCTTAGTGGCTGCAACCTCTAAGATAAGATCCTTTGAAATCGTTAGTATATGCATTAATGTTTCCCCCTCGGGGTTTACCCCCTTGTGGGTTCACATCCATCACTGTGGCAAAGCTTGAGAGTCTTGGTAAAATAGGGTTTTTCCCATGTATTGTTTGGTTTATGAAAGAGTTAACCATCTTCGATGGTCTTACTTCCTATAACGATGTTGGTTAATAATAATATTATTTTACAACACTGTAATGATTCGTTTTGCTTGTATGTAAGGATTTTACCTTGTGCAGAGATGGTATCCATTTGTAACATGGTATTAGGCCATCTTAGGTTGATTTAATGAATTTATGTGTTTTTAAAAGAACTCCTTCTAGGGTCTATGTCTGTAACTAATAAACTGGAAAGTAGTAACCACTATAAGCTTCCAACCATGCGTTTGATATTTAACAATCCTTTAAAGGGTGCGACTCGTAGAAATAATTATTGGTTTAATCTTGCGATGGGGTTTATACTTTAATGAGTTGATAGTAGTAGGGTTGTGATTTTAATTCCTTCTATTTGAGAGAATCAAAGGCTATGGATCTTTGATGGTTATGTAGATTGAACCGTGATCCATTACCAGATCTGAACATTGCTCAATTACTATGAAGAAGTGGTCTTTAATTCAGTATGTAATTGTGAATAATTACTTGATTTAGATCTGTGTTATTGTAAAGAGTGATTTGTTGTGTTTATTTAAGGGATTTGATCCCACGATCCCTAGAATGTAGATTATTGTGTAGATGTGTGGAGGTTATAACAACTATTTAGTTTTATTGAAGATTCATCTTGGTAGCCCCAATGTGGACTAACCTGCGATGATTAGTTGTAAACCGTGATAATGGATACGATACTTGATTTTGTGTGGATTTGTATTAAAGAATCCTTGATCGTATACTTTTAATTCAAGCCTTAAAGGGATTTGATCTTCCGACTTTTATGTGATCTAGTGTATTTTGTAAAGAGAGACCCTACAGGTCTGTTATAGATTTTATTTTTATTACAAACTAAGGATCTTCAACCCATAAGCTTGTTTTCTCGTTAAACTACAATAGTACAGGGTTAATGTTCTAGTATACATGTAGATGCTAATTTACTCTGAAAGAGATTTTGATTTAAAAGGTCCCTTTGTAAACAAGGATCTTGGATCCATAGGTTTCTACTATCTTCAATTCATATTAACATTAGGAAAATATCTCGTAAACTCCTGTAATTATTTTTCCTAGTTTGGATGAAACAAATATTTATTCGTTCATAGAGTAATATTTACCAAAAGATCTGGAATATTAAATAAGCCATAATAATATATACATTGATGATAGAATATATATGATACATTTACAATGGTCGGACTTATATACGTCCATTCATGACTTTCCAACCTACAGTCATGACTCTTTGATAATTATTAATTATTAATTAATAATCATCTATTAATATTATTTTTAATATTTATATATTTTATGTTCATTACATTTCCTTCCCCTTAAGGGAATCTTTGTCCTCAAAGATGTATTTGACATTAATGTCTGATTTATTTTAATCCGTCATCTCGGAATTCTTTCCATTTTGTATTTGTGACATTTGAGGAGATGAGCCGATACGAATTATAGATTCCCCTGGAGAATTGTTGCATCGTATTTGCTGTGGTCCATCCCAGATCTATTTTTATTGGAGCTCTGAGATATTTTTGTGGGACAATTCATCTCAATTGTTGCTTGGTATGTTGATATTTTCACATGTCCACATAAGTCTTCTGTGAATATTTATTTTGACCTTGTCGTTGGTCAAAATGACGATTATAATTAGGATGTCTATAAGGTGTATGTGTTGTTTGTTCTTCTTTCTTTTGGATTGCGACAAAGACTTTCTTCTCTTCCTTGATTTGTGCTTCTTGGTTATCTAGTAGATTGTTACGATTTTGGATCTTTTCAATTCCTTCCTTTTGTGACTTTTTTTCAATTTCTAGCTCCTTGATTTGGTTATGTAGTTCCTGATTACTATTATTTAAACACTGGTTTTCTTCTTGCTTTTCTAGTAATTTTCCTTCGAGGTCTTCATCGGATTGTTCCCTCTTGCTATTGTTTTTCAATTTTATGATTTTTGTAATCAAGGTTTTGTTGTGATTTCTTAATCTGAAAATTTCTTCAGAATTGTTGGATATTATTTTATTACTCTTTGCAATCTCTAGCTTGTGTTCTTTTTCAGAGTCACAATTTTGTTGTTGAAGAACTTTTATCTGTTGTCGGTACTGGTCGACCACTGATTCTTGAACTGTTAATTTCTGTCGTATGTGCGTCAGTTCTTCATCCTTATTGTTAATGATTTTGTTCAAGTGTATTGTTTCTACTTCGTAATCACTTATTTCTTTCTCTATATCTTGATTTGTTAGTCTCTGATTGAAATCACTTTCATCTTTTAATTTCTTAATTTGGGCCGACAATTTTTCTATATGATTGTTCTCGTCGAAAATTCTTTGTTCTTGCGCTCTTTTTGCATCTTATGTAATTTAATCAACATTTCCGATTTCGTATTTATGTCCCGTAATTCTTCATTGTCTCTTCGATAGCACTTTAATTTGGCTTCTAATTTCTCTATTTGTGCTTGCAGACCCAATTCCATGGTCTCTAGCTTCTTTAATGATAGATGGCTATCGATTTCTAGACGAGTCTTCCTTTGACGTTTTGACTCTTCGTCGATTGCTTATTTTCCTTGATTTTGGCTTTGTCTTTGAGGATAGACGGTCTTGTTGACTTGAACTCTTTGACCTTTTTTTTGACAATAATTCTTGCTTGACAAATGTAATAATTCCCAATACTATGTTTTCCCTTTATTTTTATTTTTTTAAAGGTCAATTAACCCTTTTGTTTTTCAAAAATATTTATTATATTTTTTTCCAAAAATAACAATTATTATTATAATTTTCTTTTTATAATAATAATTATTAATTTATTAACAATAATAATATTATTATTTTATAAACTATATAAATTGTTTTAATATATAGTTTTCTTTTATTAAAATATGATAATTATAATTATAATATTATAATTTAAATTATAAAACAATTATCAATATAATAATGATATATTATTATATAATTTTTGTTTTTATAACAATAGGGTTTACGTGGAGTGGAGGGCCACGAGGCTGGAGTGGAAGGCGAAATGTGAAGGAGACGAAGGCGAGGTGGAGTGGGGCGGCTGGATGGAAACGGTGAAGAGGTGGCGATTGGTGGCTACGTTGGAGTGCTGGCATGGGAGGTGCAGGTAGGTATGGTGTGGAGAGGGTGGAGGGAAGTTTGGTATGGCGTGGAGCTATATGGAGTTGCAGGGAGAAATGGAAATGGAGGTGAAGTATGGCAGCGTGGGGGCGATTGGGAGGCAGAGGCGTGAAGTGTGACTGGGAGGTGAAGGCGTGAAGGGTGAGCGTGAAGCAGCGTCTGTCAACAAGCAGGTCTGAGACTCGTGTTTTTAGGTGGCAGCGGATCTGTTTTTTCTTTTGTGATTTTTCTTTTTTATTTATTTTTATTTTTATTTTTTGGTAGCTGACTTCTCCTTTCTTCTACGACAAGAACAACTGGATTGTAGAGAAATTTGGTGGCTAAAAGATTATGTCGGATCAAAGATCCTAGTTTCAAGGAAACCTTGATAGTTTGGCTATAAGCCATAAATCGGCAAAAGCCCTCGGAAGGCTATAGCTCTGATACCACTGAAGCGAATAATTATTCGCTTACACAAATAATATTACCAAAAGATCTGGAATATTAAATAAGCCATAATAATATATAAATTGATGATAGAATAGATATGATACATTTACAATGGTCAGACTTATATACGTCCAATCGTGACTTTCCAACCTACAGTCATGGCTCTTTGATAATTATTAATTATTAATTAATAATCATCTATTAATATTATTTTTAATATTTATATATTTTATGTTCGTTACATTGGAATAGACTTACATTAGTAGCATGTTTATTCTCATCGATACTTAATACTTAATACTTTAATTTAGTTTATAATTTGTAATACTCTTTAAGAATAATCCTATCTATTTTATGCTAAGCACTACGGATCTATGTGATGATAACACTATGATTGGTTACTGTTACTTGTATAAAGAAGTTGAATGAACGCTAAGTAAATTGATTTTATCTGCAAGCCTAGAAAGGAAACACGGATTTATACATATAACAAAAATTGAAATTTATTTTTAATTTCAATTGCTAACTTGATTTCAAAATACTGAATGTAAAGATATCTAGGAAACGATGCATCTAGGGAATATACAGTTGAAAATAGGTATCTCTATGCCACTAACTAAATTTACTCCATTAGTGCATAATACAAATAATAACAACAATTAGATTAGTCAAAACAAATAGAGTCTAGCTACTACAGATCTAGGGGATGATATTCTACAACATTAAAATTTACAGTAGAAACCTGGCACCAATACTGAAAAAACAAGAGTAGAGATGTTGTTCCTCCTAAGCAACTCCCAAAGAAGCCAAGTTACTTGCTTCAGAACCCCCGAGCATGTTCCCTAAACCACAAGAGCAAAATCTCAATGCATCATCTCTTTCATTTTATAGATGTTTAATCTCCATCCAATGCTAGCCTCTTGTTGCTTATGGACATACTAATTTATAGTATTTTGCCTAGGACTTGGTCATTTATGAGCCTCCTTTTTAGCACTCAATTAGGAGTTGTGACTTGATTTTTGGGGATGATTCCCCCTGCATCTCGAGTTCTCACTCAGTGGTTTTTTCCACTTGTCTTTTTCCTCTTGTGGATCAGCAAACACTTTTTAACAACTATATCCACTCGTCCCCCTTCAACATATTTTATTAAATACAATTGTTTTGATTACACAATATTTTATTCTTCACTTTTTTGTCAAAAATAATAAAATAGTAATAAAGTATTTCCAACAAAATTAATAATAATAATTAATTCCAAGGGTTTTACATCATAGTTTAAAACAATAACCAACAGTGTATATGTAATAAATCATGCAACCACATCAACAAGAGATTACATTCATTATAACATCATTATAGCATGGAGATTACCGTGTTTCAATGTAAGCAACTTGACCAAAGTGTTCAAAAATAGTGTTCCATATCATATGTGCTCAAGTGGGAAATGCTTCTAAATTAAATTCCAAACTCTGGCAAATGTTTCCGACTATGGATATCCAATGATAGCTTAAGAGAAAAACTAATAAACTCTCATTATTTAACACAAAACTTCACCTACCACCTTAACCAAACTCATAATTTTTTTTTTATATTTAATCTATTTTCTCCCCAAATCTAAGAAATGCCGCATTTCTCCGTTTGACTAAATTATGTTTTCGAAGGGTTAAATTAGATTTTGTTTTTTAGTTACCCAAAACTATACTATATTTAAAACAAAATTATTTTTTATGGTTGCCTCCAACTATACTGTATTTAAAACAAAATTATATTTGATGATTTAAAATCTATTTTAGGTGGTTAATGGTTAATGTAATTAACAATTTAATTGCATTAATTTGGAAATTAAAATTTTTCTTTGGTCAAGAGAAGAACTACTTCAATGTCAACACAAATGGAACTCTATAAATATCATTAAACATCACTTAACACAAATAGAACTCTATAAACATCATTAAACATCACTTAATTACTATTTTTGTTTTATGGGTTTTTTAATCTATGATAAGTTTTTTAGTATTTTATTTAAATTTTTAAAACATATTTAAACAGATAATTTTATATTTAAAAATCAAAGTATATATTATGAATATTAATTAATAAATAAAAATCTAACACTCTTTTCGAGGCACAGCATTATCTCACTTGTTATGTGACCCCGAGCAAGTTAAATTGGAGTAAGCTAGCTGTGGAGCAAAACTCCCTCCATCGGACGGAGGAGGAGCAAAGTCAACGCTAACTTTGCTCCTCCTTCGTCCAATGAGGGAGGATTGCTCCACAGCTAGCTTACTCCGTCATGTCATGGAGTGAGCTAGCTGTGGAGCAAAACTCCCTCCATCGGACGGAGGAGGAGCAAAGTCAACGCTAACTTTGCTCCTCCTCCGTCCAATGAGGGAGGATTGCTCCACAGCTAGCTTACTCCAGTTAAAGTTAGCTTTTCCAAATGAAAAAAAACAAATATCAAAGTCTTATCAATCAAAATATTTTTCTTAAAATTTACCTCACACACTCTTATTCCATTATTATCTAATAATGCATAATATATGTCAAATCCATATAATATATGTCCAATCCATATAATATATGTATGTCCAATCCATATAATATATGTCCATGAGCAATATCTCCTGCTTAAGAGTACAAAGCTGATCCTCTGTTTATTGCATGACAACCGTTTTATTTATTTTGTCATCTCTTCTTCTCACTTAATTGGCAGGGACTAACCAACCACATAATAACTCTTGTTACAAGTTGAAATTCATAATTCATTATTGACTAATCATAATTATTCACATATCAAAATATATTAATAAATCCCAAAACCTTTCACCTCGTTGATAATATTACATTAATTAATTTTTTATTAAATAATATTATATCAAAAAATAAACTAGTTTGGTATAGTACATTAAAAAAAAAAAAAATTATATCCTACGTGTGTCGTATTTCACCTTTTATATATATATATATATATATATATATATATATTCAATAAAGTGTGACACTCATTAAAAACAAATTATTATATCTTCACCTATATATAAAATCAAGTATTAAAAAATAAATTTATTATATCCCGTTTGTGTCGTATCTTCACCTTTATCAAACTTAGTAAATGATACCCTAAACCCACGGTAGAATATATATATATATATTCAAGTGTGACAAACAAACATATGTGCATTATTACGTTTGTTTAATATTATTAAATTCTAATATATTTATTTTCTATGGGCATGGGCATGTACTGAATTTAGTAATAAGATGTACAACTCAGAGATGATGATGATGGTTAACATTCCCTGAGACCAAACTTTGGTCTATCGGACCTAAAGAAGAGCATTTGAACGGGCACCTTTAATTTTGACAACTAATTCATAACATCCATTATCATCCAATTCTTCACGTTTAAAATACATAATTAAATTTTCATGAATATAAGACACAAATAATTTGTAAAATACTCATAAGACTTAACATTGTATTCATAATCTAAAATTTAAAATAATTATCATCATTGTAAAATCTCAAATAATTATCATTTTAATTTTTTTATTATAAAAAATAAAATAATTAAAAAAAATAGTTCAAAGTTAAAATAATAAATATATTAATAATAATTTAAAAATTAATTATTTATTATTATGTATAAAAGAAAAATATAGGAAAAAGTAAAATAAACAATTAATAAAATGCTTTGTGATGAAAAAAATTGTCATCTTTATAATAAAAAAAATGAAAAACCAAATTGTTTTTTTTAAATGTCATATATATATGTTTAATTAAAATTTAATTTTAAAATATTTGTAATAAGACTATTATTCCTAAACTATCAACCTATCAAAGGACAATTTCTTTTAATAAGTATATAAATTAAATTTTTTTTTCTACTTAAAGTTATAAAAATAGTTTTAGCTAATAATAACCATCATTATCATCATGATCATATAAAAAGGTTAATATATATTCTTTATTATAATAATATTATAAATAAATATATATATCGTTTTATAACATCAATAATCTAATTCTTCATTAATAAAATATTTAATTAAATTATCATGAAATGAAATAAAAATAATCTATAATTTTTTTCATAAAACTTACAATAATATTCATCATCTTCATCTAAATTTTAAAGTATTTATCATTATTATGATATAAACCTCCAACAATTATCTATTATATAAAATTGTCAATACAGTATACTACCTGATCATAAAATTGTTAACTTTAAAAACCATTTTTAAACTATAAAAAATTAATTAAATTATCATAAAATAAAAATAATTTTTAATAATTTTTTTAATTAAAATTTAAAATAATAATATTTTTTTTCCAAATAACAAATTTTAATATAATAAAACATTAAATTTGAAATAAAATCAACTATATTATGAAAATGGTTTTTATTCAAACCTTCTATCTCTCCTACATACTCAAAATATTTTTAATATTTTATTTTTATTGAAATATTGGAGGGTAATATATGTAAATTCCATAAATTAATAAAACTTAAGTAAATAAATAGGAGGGATATTATTTCACTTCAATTAAGTTTGTATTGATTTCTCTATGTTTCGAAATATATTTTATTTGATATATTTTTAATAATAATTATTATCAAGATTATTTATTTAAAATCATATAAATTTATATTAATAAAAAATTATAAAATTACTTTAATTAAAAATAATAGATAAAAAATATTGTTATATACTATCCCTAAATATATTTTAAAAGTTTAATAAAGATTAAACTTCTTCTTTCCTAATATATTTTAAAAGTTATTAAACTTCCAAAATGACTAACTTTTCTTTCCTACTATATGGTATCTCTAATCTTTAACAAACTAATCTAATAATATTATATATATCTACAAAATACAAATCAACAACAAACTATCCATTATAAGGATTATTGTAAATTGTATTGAGACACGTGGGTTCACATGTTTCTCCATTGGTCTCTATGGGAGGGTTAGCTCAGGAAAGATCCTTTCCATTGGGAGTTGGACAAACCCCAAGAGGTGGAAGACACTACATCCCATTAAGCTTTCAAATTTGCATTTTTGGCCCAAAAGTTACTCAAAGAAGTTTGTGTATTGGTCTTCTAGTGCAATGGATGGTGGATTTAGTGATGGATGTCTTGGATTTCCATGAGATGGTTGATACCCACACTTATGATCCTTTAATTAAACCTGGTAGAAACATTTGGAACATTAGTGGGTCATTTTAATAAAGTGAAGAAGGAGATATACCAACTTGAACCTTATAAAGGGGAATTTTGCAAGATGGGAAGCCAATGAGAGGGACAATGATTATTTTGACAAATGAAGAGATATACACTAGTGGTTTATAGAAAACACAACAATGGAATGGCAGGGTAGCTATTTTGAGTCTACCAGACAACAAAATTTATGAACAAAGGGAGTGATAAGGGTAATTTTTGAATGTTTGTGAGGCAATGATGAATCAAGGGAATAACAACCTAATTAGGCTAAGAATAAACTCACCTTTTCATACCTGGGAACCTTTCTCCACTACATGTGAATGATTGTGTAGGAGGGAAGGTATATGTTAAAGGATAAGTCCTCGATTGTGAGCACAAGTGGGCCTCCCTAGTTCGAAGATACCAAATCTAGAACAAAACAAAACAATACATGCACACTTTCTCTTAGATAAATCAAATATTAACAAGAAACAAGGTGAAAAGGACTTACCTATGATATAGAGCTCGTCCTTGCTATCCTTGAGCTGCTGCAACCCAAATTCGCGTATCAATGAACCTACACACATATCTAACACAAATAAATAACAAGTGGATTGATCTTGAAACAATTTAATTGATCTAAGCAAATGACTGAGAAGATTTATTATAGTTGATAATAACACCCAAATATGGGAAGGAAATGCATCATTGTATTAAAGATAATGAAAATAAGTACAACCATAATCCTTAGTGTCATAGTCTCCTTTCGATATATTCCTCCTACTTCAACATGTGACAATTGTCTTGAAAGGAAGCACATCAAGAGTCCAACACTCTGAGAATATCTCTCTAGCATCTACCTACTCTAAATTTCTCTCCCATGCACCCATGGATAAGGCCTTCATTTATAGGACAATGAGGATAAGGGAGGGGTGAGAATATTAGGGAAAATGGATGAGATATGATCCCAACAGTTGTGGAACTCAAGCCATATTCAAGGAAATATGAAGGAAAGGTTATCTAATGAGATTATGTCACTGGAAGCTTCTTGAAAACCTAATTTTTTCCTGTAGAGAGGTTGAATTGTCATGTTAGTGGAGAAAGATGTGTTTCAATACAGAGATGTGCTCTGCAATGGAGGTAAGGCGCACCATATGCATAGGTTTCGATGGGACAATGTGCATCGAGAAAGTTGTGACGCATGTTGCTATGAGGGAAAAGCGCATCGAAGTTGCTAGAAAAGTAAATTTGCAAGTAGAGGCAAACAAGGGATCATTCTCTAAGAAAATTCCTTAAGGGATTGTGGCAACACGAGGCTACAAGGTCTATCATACGGATGGGAATAATGTGTAATAGATTCCCCTCCCTCAAAGTATGAAGCTAGATATAAGTGATAGGTTATGTACTTTGATGTGACTACTAAACAGAGGAACCATCGGTTGGGGAAATAACCACATGAAAAGACTTTGCAATACAAGTTTTGAAATATTTCAACTAGATGTCTCAATAACTCAAAGCATGGCTATCGACCAATACACTGCAGATCCATGCAAGCACTGGATGTGGATATGGACACTATAGATACAAACATGGATCGATACCATCGAAGTAGGATGTAAATCATAGCCATGATACTATACACAGTGGATCTATAAAACAAAAATAACATAGCCACTAACCAATACAACATGGATCTATGTGACAGAGTACCCACATGATATACATATGGGATGTGACTCAAACAATCTCCATCGCAACCTGGGTAAGATATACAACAAAAAGTACCCTGGGGTCTTTAAACCAATCTTGAAACAAATACGATCCTAACCATGTGAATACAGGATTTGAAGTCGAACATTGTAGGAACCACTTGATTACTGACCAATGATGTAAACTATTAACAAGTGTGAGGGAAATCACTAGTGATGGCAATGATTCCCAAGGTATCACAATACATTCTGACAAATGAGAATGAATGAGCTGAATTCGAGCATCCATGGAATCATTCGATCAGAGATCAATGAGGTAATCTCAAAAACATCATGAGAAACCATAATCAATTAATAATTAATTGTGTGTGACCTGTGATCTCAAAAACATCCCATGTGACCTATAATCAATTGAGAAACCATGAGAAACATTGTGTGTGCCCTGTAATCTCAAAAACAAGCATGCGAAACCATAATAATTAATAAATAAAATGGCCTTTTCATGAAAATGCTAAAAAATAATAAAAAAATGATGAGGTAAAATAATAAAATATTCTCTCTCAACTCAATAAAAAGGGGTGAAAGGGACTCATTTTACCATTGAATTCTTACTCTTCTTAGCAAACAGGGTAAAAACCCATTTTTGGTGAAAGATTGTGTTGGAGATTTCAGGCACTTTAGGCAATGGAATTTCATTTTGTTAGCTCCAGGTAACTGTTCCCATCCACCATTTCATTTGTTGGGATGAAATACTATTTTTTTTGTTATTTTAGATGGATTTGGGGCCAATTTTTAGGGAAAAAATGGACTAAGGTTGACACAGTTGTCTCTTTCGGGAAATGCGTCGAGTAGGGCCGACGTGTATCCTGAAAGCGAGAACCATGTTGAAGGTGCTCTGTGGGTAAATTCAGTTTATGTTGAGCATGAAACACAACCACAAAATAGAAAACACAATGAAATTTTATTTTTCTCCAAAGAAATCATTTCTAATGTTCCTTCTTGCAGTTTTGTGGGTTCTAATCGACAAAAATGTTGGAGTGGAGGGAGAGGGATCACGAGTTTGAGAATCTGAAAGGGTTGGATGATTCCAAACATCATGTTGTCCCTTTGAGAATGTGGGTTCAAGAAATTGTTCCTAACTCCAAACATGAGGGACCAAGCCCATTTACTGGAGTATTTGGTGGGGAAGTTCGATCCCGTTGAGCATAATTTTAGGTGGGAACACACATCCTCACTCTAGAGACAACACATTTCCTCACTCTAGAGATAGAGGATATCTATTTTCTCATCTGGCTCTCATGTAGAGAAGCTTGTGCCATCATATCTAGATAGAGTGGGGGTGACAAAAGATGTTGATTCACTCATTAGTGATTATTGTGTGTTTGGGACCAGGAAGGTCGACAAAAAGATCCCAATAAAAAAGGTCCATGATTTAACACTAAGGATTGTTCTCCTCATCGTGGTATGAGTGGTGGGAACAAATTCCATCACCAAGCGACTAGATCCCATATGTTATGTGCTATAGAGTGCATGTAGCCTACTCTATTCAACATGTGTGAAAGTTTGTTGGGCATCATGAAGGAATAGTTGACCAAGTGTTGGTATGGAAAAACAAGACAATTTGGTTATGGGTCCATTATAGTATCCTTTTTCATGGAGAGGGTTCCTCATTTCTATCCACATCATATAGATATTACGAGCTTGGATGCATGAGAGACACATATGAAGAGATGGACTGAACTATTTCGTTTCCATGGTGGTTTGATGCATAGTTACTAGCCCCAACCTTCACTACAACAAATTTTAATTTTAGGGGGGGTTTTCTTCCGCCTCCAAAAGTCACTTTTGGGGGTGGTTTTTGCTTAGAATGCAGTCTTTATGAAACATCCCCTAATATCAATGACACTAAAGGTTTGGACTTTTAGGGGTTTGGAAGAGATCAAAACCACCCCTAAAAGTGATTTTTGGGGGAGGTTCTAACCCCGCCCCCCAAAGTTACTTTTAATGGTGGCTCTAAACCCCCCTCATACACACCTATGGGGGTGGTTTCAAACCCCTTAAAATTCCTTNCCCCCCACTATATGTGCCTACAAGGGGGGTTCTACCCCCCTCCCCTAAAAATCCATCTTACAAAAATTTAGGGGAGGTATTAACAAAAATTCCCATAATAGCATCGATACTAAAAGTTTGGACTTTTAAGGGAGGTTATGGAAGAGACTGAAACTGACGCTAAAAGTGAATTTTGGGGGTGGTATAGAACCCCCGTAAAAGTCCTTATTACAAAACTTTAGGGGAAGTTATAAACCCCCCTCGTAGGTACCTACAAGGGAGGTTCGAAAACCCCCTTATATACACCTACGGGGGAAGTTTGAAACCCCCCTTAAAACTTCATATTATAAATCTTTGGGGATGGTTATGAACCCCCCTCATATAAACCTATAGGGGGGGTTTTGAACCCCCATTTTTGTAACATACAAGGGTAATTTTGAACCACCCTCATAGTAACATATGAATGTGGTTTAGAACCTCCCTCATACAAACATACAAAAATGGTTTGAACCCCCCCCTATAGCCATGTAATAAATCATAATATAATATATTTTATTAAAAATACCAATATTGTAATATCATTAGGGAACAAAGGAATCGAACCACCAACCTCCTGCTTGTAAAGTAGGTGCTCTTCCATTGAGCTATAATCCTTTAATAATTGGGGAAAGGAGCAATATTAAAACCAAGATTGCATCATTTGTAATTCTAAGAAAAGACAATAAGATATAAATACAACCATGCTTAAATTACAATTTATATTTCCAAATAAAACCATATATTGATAGATATTTTTGCTTTCTTTAGTGTAGTTAACTACCATCAATATCTTTTGTATAAGTGTCCTGATTATGCATATTTCAATTTACCTGTAGAGACAAATGATTTTACTCTACAATTGACGTTTAATTGACAAGTCACATTCTCAAGAAGGGAAGCTAGATTATTAGCATTTGGTTAATAATCATACTACGCATACTTACGTACTTAATTTTCAAAAACACCTAGTTGACTTAACTCGGTTTAGTCTATCTTCTTCATTCTCTGTTTGGATCCATTGAAGGCACTAATCTATGCTATCATGTGGTTGGAAGGTACTTGTGTAATCGTGATTGATAGGTACATTAAAGGGTTATTACCATTGGGACAAAATTGGATCCTGAAGAAGTTCATAGACTAGACAAAGGTGACAGTAGTCCAAATCTCTTATATGATTGCCATTCACTATCAAGCTATAACCTTCTATTTTGAACGATAACACTATCAATGTCATGTTCTTTCTAGGGTGTTGTAATATACAAATTTTATCCTTGAAATAATCGAGATTCGATCTTTACATAGCCTAATCAGATTCTTGGTAGTTGTTATATGCATTTACATCGAAGTGTTATGCAACCTTTCCTAATTTTTGATAATGCAATTTTACTGCTATGGTATCAAAAGGAAAATTTCTTGCTCTACTATTAGAATATTTCCTCAATCTATTGAAGCAAACATTCTAGAAATAAGAACAATACATATATCCTCTAAGAAACAACTATATTATACCTAATCAATTGCATTCACCAAGAAGAAATACATTCCTTGGCATTGAAAATGATGACAAGTTCTAATAATTTGCATCTCTGCTAAGCGTCTTCCATAAATCTTGTAAAAAATGTATCAGGTCAACCACTAAAGTTTCATTAACATGCCTATTTCAAAGACAATTCTTACTAGAGGCATATATGAATTAAAGCATGTGACCTCGCTTGTAAAATATAACATAACTAGTAGAACAATGAGATTTAATTAAACCTTCAAATTCTAACCAACCCAAGCACCTGATTGACGCAACAAAAATAAATTCATTATCCTTTTCCAATACCATAGTGTAAAATCCTTATAGTTCAGTCGATTGAAATTTTACCTATAAAAAATTAATTTCATTAGATAAAGACAAACAGAGAGAAACATTTAAAATATAAATGAGTACATGTTAGGGAGAAGGATGAAACCAAGTATCCCAGCCAGGTCTAGAAATGGTTCTACACCCTCATGCAAAGTACAAGTGCAAATGGCATACATATGTATTTCCACCCACTAACATGTATAATAGGTTTGTATATTTGGATGACACCATTACTTAACTATGAGTGAAATAAACATGGGAAGTGAGACTAATGCTAGGCATTGTATTACTACCAAACATGAGGAAGAGTTACTTCTAGATGACCATTTTATTATTATATTGCAATATGATCAATGGTAGTATCAATTTTATAATTCTATAAGTTAGAATGTATCTTATTAGTAACCATACGTAATAAATTTGTGATCCTAACAAGATGAATGGAAACCATGATATCAATAGCTTGTAATATACTAGCAAGTAGAATGTCAAAGATAAAATTTTAATAAAGAACTCACCAACAACTAAACACACATGGAAAACCATGTCTATGCTTTCCACTGGATCTATTATAGGCACAAAGGATTCATCCATAACAATATGAGAAATGGCCAACTTTGAATTGCAATCCACCATATTAGCAATTCTTAGCCCTCGAGTCAAATAGATTTTTTTATCTTCATAAAAACTCATAAGGAGAGTCCAGGAAAATCCCCCTTCAAGGGATTTCAAAGGCAATTCAAAGTGTTGGTATTATATGATTGATTTTATTGTTAAATATATTTAGTATATTTCACGTGACAAATATAAAAAATTCAACGAAAAATAACTATTGTTTTTGTAGTTCTATGTCTGGAACAGACCTTGGCACACTTTGAACTATGAGATTAGAAATGGCAGAGGCTTTGACATCTAGCCACTGTGGTACGATGTTCTCATCACATATTACATGTATTAATTATTTTAGTTTATCTAACTCTTTTGGAAACTTCTTTAGTCTAGATCACTCCCTCATGTACAAATCCTTTAAGTTTGATATCTTCTCAAATTCCATGGGAAGGTCCTTCAAAGACCTGCATAGTGAAATATCAAGAAATTCAAGTTTCTAAAGTTCAAAAATAAAAGGAGGAAGCATTGGCAAGGTTGGACATGCAGACAATCTAAGCACCCTGAGTGACCTTAAATTCCCTAAGTCATGATGTAACTTTTGGATAAGATGGAAGATGACAATTAGTCACAAACAACTTTCGAAAGTAACTTCAATTACATATTTTTCTTTGGCGATTCCTTCAAATCACTGCAGTGATCAAAATTAATTTCTAGAAAATTAGGAAACTTTGGGGCTTGTTCCTTATCCAATAAAGGAATATTCCCCAAACCTTTACATAGACATACAGTCAACTTTTCCAAGATCATCGAGTATATACAGTACTCATAAAGAGGAGAAAAAAGAAACATCTTAGCTAACACAGACTTAATCTGAGCAAACAAAGGAAAGTTAATAATGCCCTTAACTTGCACTATATACTATTAAGTTGCATTGAACCAATTTGGATAAAATTGTATCGTAAACAATTAACTTCGGAGAAAACCAAGCAAGAAAATTTTACTATTAACTTACACTGAACCAATTTAGAAACTTGACTATATTGTATTACCTTGCACCTAAACCAATTTGGACCGTTATCAATTTGGAATGAAATTACTTAAGGGAGACCCAAAAAACTATACAAACTTATGTTGCTTCTTAGTCAGAATCTCCCCAATCTCCCTCATGGAACTTGAAAACTCATGCTAAGTGTTTGACCCCTTTCAAATGAGTTGGGAGTGATGTTAAGTGTTTGACTTACTGCTGCTTGTATTAAGGCCTTTTTGTCTTAGAGGTTTCATCAAACAGTTTGTTGACCAAGTCCTCTAACCCTGTAGATGGATGTTGTAGGAAGTGGAACCCTCTTCAACCAACTATAAATGACTGTGGGAGCTGACAACAATATCTGAGAAAGGAAATACTTCCTGTAGATGGTTGTTATAGACAACGATTCCTCTTTTAATCAGATGTAGGTGAATATGTGTGTTAGCATATGTCCTTTTCAAAGAACACAATATAGACAGATCTGGGTACTGAATAGTTATAGGGGTAGGCCTGAGGATGGAACACCTAGCATGTATAAGGACCCTGATTTGTGCATCTTTTATGTTTCATTTTGATGTAATTAGAGGTATTTATAATTCATTGTCTTATATCTTCTTATACACAGTTGTTTAACATTGAAGCCATTGAAGCCTATGGGAAGGTGCCTTAAGTTCCTTTTATGAATAATCTAAAGCCATAAAACTGCAGCTTTATACCTCTAATTTTGTAAAGAAATCAATGTAAATCAATTATGGGAAAATCTGATGTGTTTTGGTAAGCTTCTTAAGGATACAAGATTATAATCAGTTATATATCGACATGTATCCATATTCTTATTGTGATTATTCACCTAGCTGCGAATTCATGGTTATTAGAGGTTATCTTGCATCATCCATGAGGATCATGTGTGGACTGTTCATGTAGCAAATATGGAAACAACAACCTATACCAGTTTAGGCAGCCTTTGATTTTGATGAAATACTAATGAAGTGAGCGTATTTTTTTAATCAGTCAATGACTACAAATATACTATCCTTTCCTTCTGACATAGGAAGAACAGTGATAAAATCCATGGATATATCTGACCATTTATGGGAAGGTATACGTAGGGTTTGGAGAATCCCAAGAGCCTATGTGTGCTTGTGCTTTCTAGGTAAAGTTGCTCCCTATGACTACTTTCCCTTATTGGTAACTGAAGACCATGTCGGTTGTATTTACTTTCCCAGAACAAATCCTTACAAAATATCATATTATGCCCTAGTTCATGCCATAATGCCATATTAACTAACTAGTCACGATACCGCTTCAGGTATGAAGCATGCTTTCGACTCTTCTCTAATGAGTCGATGGTAGTGTGATTGTAGGCCAAAAGTTATTACAAATGGAATTTTTTAGTGAGAATATTAATTTAACATGCAACACAGTCTTCTTTGAATAGGCTACAGTATGTGATGCTAGAGACAGTGCTACGTATGAAATAGTTGTTGAGTT
The DNA here is from genome assembly GCA_001517045.1 of Pseudotsuga menziesii. Lineage (NCBI taxonomy): Eukaryota > Viridiplantae > Streptophyta > Pinopsida > Pinales > Pinaceae > Pseudotsuga > Pseudotsuga menziesii. The sequence continues at coordinate 429,941 of LPNX010493662.1, read as the reverse complement.
TGGTGATGAAGTTGTCATTGTTGGGTAAGTCTATTTATTTTTATATCTTAATTGATGTTTTTAAAGGAAATCTCTTTGATGCGTTGCAAAGTACCGTTTTGTGTGGTTGTCTCAGTTTAGAGTTCTATTTGTGTGCTTTATTTATATACTATGTTCCAATTCTAGTTGATTAGTTGATTAGAACCTGGTTTTTATCATGCTGATTGTTACTTCCAAAGAGTTTATTGTACCCTTATATGTAAGGCCATGCGTGGGGGATTTAAGGATACTCTTCTAGATGAATTGCTTGCTAATGTTTTGAAGGTATAGATTCTATAGTTGTTATAGTTTAATGGTTATGTTGATATATTGATTGATGTTACTTTTATGTAGTTTGGAAATTTTCCTCATAACCATTATGGTTCATAGACCATGAGTGGATAGGTCTGTCTCTCAATGTTCTTTTGGATTTTTGCAGGAATTGATGGAAAAAACTATAATTAATCCAAATGAAGTTGGTGATAATATTGTGGGTACTAACCTTGCACCTGCCTCTCAATGTGCCAGTGAGTGTAGGATGGCTACGTTTTATGCTAGATTTCCAAGTGTGTTTGTTAGTTTCTACCACTTATGTGTGGAATCATTTTTAATTTTTTGTTGAATTTGCGAGTTCTTGTGATCATTGCTAGCTGATTTCCATTTCATCTTTCCAGAGACTGTACCTATCAAGACATCCAATAGAAGATTCTCTTCAAGCCTCCAAGTAGTTGCAGATGTGCAAGATGTAATTAAAGCTGTATTTTATGACCGTGGTATGTAAATGTGTGATTACTACCATTGTATAATCATAGCAAGTTTGAATTTAGATAAGTTTCTGATTTCAATATGTTAAGTTTGAATTTAGAAAATTTTATGATTTCAATATGTTTCCTTCAGGAATTTCCACGGGATTTGAGACAATGAATGTCAATCCTATGGTGTGGAAAGGGTAAGTAAATCCAAGGGTATGCATGTAACATCAATAATATTGTAATGTCCCCATTCAAATAATTGCATAGCAGGACAATTCCATCAATCCTACTAGTTCCCTAGGCTGGATGGATTCATTTGGAATTTTAATAAGGGAGCTAATAAATGATGTTCAGGCATTAGAATGGAATAAATAATTAATAATGGAGCTAATTAAATAAATACAAGAGAAAATTGAAGTGACAATGGAGCATGGAGACACATGGAGATTATGGGGCCCACATAAGCTAGAATCTCTGTGCCACATGGCACCCTCCTCTTCAATTTCGAATCCATGTGAAGCCTGATGTTCTTGGATGAGTTAGAAGGCTAATACACTTGGTAATATGCATCATAGGTATAATTTGGAAGGAAATTTAACTTACATGGGAGAGGAAGAGTCAAATGGGAGATTCTTCGACACTTGGGCTAGAATTCCCTAACATCTATGACACCAATGATGAAGATGCTATGACATTTATGACATATTACAGAACCAAAGGATGAAATATGAATATTATCTCATTTCAGGCCTAAATATAGCATCCAAGAGGGAGCTCATGTGATTTGGGGAATCTCAATGGGTTGCTACTCAAATTTTGGGAAGATGGAAGGCTAGGGAAGGGAGGGCACATGGAAATTTTTTAGCACACACCCTAATTCGAATTGGAATGAGTACGTGGTTGGATTTGTAACCTTATATTTCTAAGGATGTTTAAAAATACATGGATCAACCAAGATAATTGATTTTTATCATTTGAGAAATTTTCATTTGTGAAGAGAGAGAGAGGTAGTGAATGACCAGTTTCTTGCCTTAGCCAATTTCGAGGGTGAAAGATTCCCATCCAAGTTGGTGTTTGGAGAGGAAAATAAGGTATTTCATGGATATTTAATTGAGTTTTTATTTGAAGGTGTAATATACAGGGAATATCTTGGTTTATTCTAGTGCATCACATTCTCTCAACCATTTCTAGTCTTTATTGCATATTCTTGCTCATGGAGGGATTGCACTTTTGGTGAGCTATTGTACTCTTTGGGAGAGATTATCATGGTACATTTATGATTTTAATAACCATAATATACTATATTATTCATATTCAGAAATTCTCAGGCTGAAATACGAAATGGTTGTATGTAAAATTGATTATTAATGAGCAAACAATGACCATTTCCCCACTATATTGATGTATGCCATTGTAATGCTGATGATTTCGAATGAAAAAATGTTTCTATGATATATTTATGATGAATGGAATTCCATTGATTATTATTACAAGTTTCATATCAATCACTTAATCATTTGAAGTTATTTTACTCAATTTATTTGCATTTGGAGAAGATTTGGTGCCCCAAGGGTTGAACTAGTGATTTTGTACATATTTGGGAGAGGGTTATAACAGAATTTATAAAATGAATAATGATGAAAATGGGACATTAATGATTTCCCTTAAACATCCTCTTCTTCTGTTCATATTTTCGAGTGGTTTTGGGAGAATTTGGGAAGCCATTTTCAACATTTACCCTGGGGAATTAGAACCCCAATTTGCTAGTGAAAACTCCTACCTTGGAAAGAATATTAAACAAGTTTGAGGAAGTATTTGGAGGGAAATAAATAATCCCTGAAAATAATATTCAAGTATTAATATCATTCATATAACTTCTCAGATTATTCGGGAGAATTTGGGTCAATTTGGAAGCCTAGACATCAAAACTAGTCAAAGGTCGAAATAGGGGAAAAGTGAAAAATTGGTCATTGTAATAAAAATTCATAAAAAGGGACATTAAAAATGGTATGAGAGTATGGTATTAGAACCTTATGGTCTTAAAAAGGAGTCAAATAAATAATCCACCACCCTTATAAACTGAATTTGAAGGTGTTTTTGTTGAAGAAGAAGAAGTAGAAGAAGAAGAGGTACATTCTTCTGAAACTATGACTAACAAGGGAAAGGGACTCCTTGCTGATAAGGAGGAATATATTAAAATAATTAAACCTATATTTTATGAAATAACCAAGAACATGACCCAACAAATTTGAAAGGATTCGAATTGTTGGCGAGCCAATTTGGAAGAAAAGTAGTAATAGGAGGTAGCAATAGTTCACAATTAGAAGAAAAGAAGACAATGGGTGAGCATATCTTCTCAAGAATGGGACCCAATAATAGACCCCATGAATTTCAGATAACACCAAGGCCTACTTCACCTAAATTTATTATACCCAAAGAAGAGCCTAACATTCAATTTGAACTTGATAAAATGGTGAAAGAATGGGGTAAATTGGATGAAGATTGTAAGAAAAGTATACCATTTGATCAGTACTTTCTTGCTGCAAAAAAATTCAAAAAGAAGGAAGATAATAGTTCTCTATACCAAAAAAAAGAATTAAATTGTGCCATTGGTAAAGTTCCACTCCCTAATTTTTATGGCACCTCTCAAAGTTCTGCTAACACTTGGGTGCAAAAATTATATGTGTATTTTCAACCAAATCTGATGGTGGAAGAAGATGCCTTAAAAATGGCCATTTTGCGCTTGGAAGGAGACTCCGATGAATGGTGGTTCCATGGCCTGAAAAATTTGGGTCAATATCAGGTTTAAAAAAATGGATAATTTATTGACAGGGTATTAGAGAGATTTGAGCAAAAATATCCATAATTGTCTTTCAAAGAACTATCCCAATTGAAGCAAGTCGGGACCCCTACTGATTATATGATGGAATTTCAAAAATTATCAGTCAAGGTGGCTGATGTGTCTATGGGAAGGTTAGTATTTTTGTTCATTGAAGGTTTGTATGAACCCTTAAAAGTTTTGGTCAAATCCCACAAGCCCACTACATTAAAAGATGCAATGATCTTGACTAGAGATCTCCAAAATGTGCTTTTTTGAACAAGACTTCCTCCCAAGCCTAACTTCAGATCTAAAAAGAAACCTTGGAAAATATATACACCTAAGAAGAATCCTTGGCAAATAGATTCATTTGAAAATAATAATAAAGAATGACTGAACATGGATTGACTTCTAAGAAAAAATCTATGCTTTACATGCTTTCAACCATGGACATCTGGGCATAAATGTACTAAGGGAAAAGCTCAATACATATAAGTATTTTATGATAATGATGAGTATGAAGGGGGTATGGATGAAGAAGGACAAAATTTATATCAATATGAGGCATATGAGACACCAATTGAAGAATAAATACAAGAAGAAAATCATCCTTCACTGGAAAAAGCAAGAATGACAGTACTTTCAGCAGTGCCTCGCTATCACACTATTCGATGCAAGGGTGTGGCACTAGGACAAAGAGATTCAGTTTTTGTAGATGGAGGATCCACACATAAATTCATTTATGCAGATATGTTGGAGAAAAGGAAGATACCTTTTTAACCATTCGATGGCTTCATAGTTGTCATTCCCAGTCACAACAAAATGCAGTGAAAAACATGGGTTCCAAAGCTGCAAGTCACCGTAGGTAACTATAAATTTGTTGATAGTTTTTATGTGGTTGATGTTTATGATACTAATGTAGTTTTGGGAGTAAAATGGATGCATTCTATAGGGGATCATACAATAAATTATCAAATTCCTGAGATGAAATTTCAAGATTCAAAAGGTGTACTAAAGGTTGCGAGAGGGCAGCACACTTACCCAAATCAAGTAGTGACTTGCAATAGTATGAGATCTATATTGAGGCATGGGGACATAGTGTTATATTTTTATCATGATCTAGGACCTTATCTGAGAGAATAACATGCACAACAAAAATCACAAGAGACAAGAGACACAAATAATTTTCCTCGAGGAAACCATAAAGGAGAAAACCCTGCAACTTCCTCAAAGATAGAATGAGCACCAACGGCAGAAGTAAAACCCAAAAACATAAAGATGATATCCAACAACTTGTTCTCTCTCTCTCTCTCTCACTTGAGAGAGCTTCTCCTCTCTCACTCATGCGCCCCAGTGAGTGAGTGTGTATGTGTTAAATAGAGAGTCTCACTCTCTATTTATATTCTTTTGTTCACTTAATATTTGACTCAGTTATGTAGGCTTGAGTAATCCTAACTTAGTTATGTAGGCTTGCGTAACCACAACTAGGGTACTAATGACCCAACTTACATTAACTCACCTAGGGCCAACTTCTCTAGGAGAGTCTAATAACCCTAGTGCCCCACAACTGTGGGTACTTTAACCCTTGAACAATAAGGAGGGTTAACCTCTATGACTTTACATGACTTGTTTACATTATTGATTCTCCTGATAGGAACATCAGGGTATGACATGACTCAATTACATTACAGATATTTCCCAGAATAAACATCGGGGTACGATACATAAAATATACAAGTGAATACATTCCAAAGTTACAAATACATCAACACTCCCTCTTAACTAGGAATGTATTTGCTTGACACAATTCATCAGTACAAGTCTTCTTCTCTGGATCAAATCTGGATCAACATCAACGCTGGTTCATCACTGGATCATCACTGGATCATCATCATCACTGCTTCTTCCATCTTGATCAACTAGTGCTATCTCTCAATTATTCTCGTCATAGGATGTTCTATAGAGCCATCCCTTTTTCATGTTGGTTGTAGGCCTAGCCTTCATGTAGGTCTTCTTCAACACTTATATCTGACCCTGAGTCAGAATGGCCCGCCTAGCACTTACATCTGACCATGCGAGGAACACATTCAGCATACATGTCAGAAAGGTATGCCCAACACTCACATTTGACCATGGGAGGAACACATCCAACAACTATGTCATAAAGGCCCAACACTCACATTTGACCATGGGAGGAACACATCCAACAACCATGTTAGAAAGGCCCAACACTCACATTTGACCATGGGAGGAACACATCCAACAACCATATCAGAAATGCTCAGCACTCACATCCGACCATGGGAGGAACACATCCAAGAACCATATCAGAAAGGCTCAGCACTTATATCTGACCAAGGGAGGAACACATCCAAGAACCATGTCAGAAAGGCTCAACACTTATATCTGACCATGGGAGGAACACATCCAAGAACCATGTCAGAAAGGCTCAGCACTTATATTTGACCATGGGAGGAACACATCCAAGAACGATGTTAGAAAGGCTCAACAATTATATCTATCCATGTGGGGAACACATCCTGCATCCATGCTAGAAAGGCTCTGTACTTACATCTGATCATGTGGGTTCACATCCCACAATCACATCATAATGGCTCCACACTTACATATGATCATGTGGGAACACATCCCACAGTCACATTAGAATGGCTTTTCACTTACATCTGATCATGTGGGAACACATCCCATAGTCACATCAGAATGGCTCTGCACTTAAATCTGATAATGTGGGAACACATCCCATAGTCACATCAAAATGGATCTGCACTTACATCTGATCATGTGGGAACACATCCCACAGTCACATCATAATGGGTCTGCACTTACATCTAATCATGTGGGAACACATCCCATAGTCAAATCAAAATGGCTCCTGCACTTATATCTGACCATGGAAGGAACCAATCCTACCATGTCAGAAAGGCTCTCGAACTCATCACCTCCCCTTGGAGAGAACCTCGATCTAGAGAACACCAAGCTTCTCCCTAAAGTACTCAAACTTCACTTTGGCCAATGTCTTGGTCAACACATCAGCTATCTGTTCGTCCATCGCAACATACTGAAGCTTCACTGATCCTCTATGCACCATATCCCTGATATAGTGATATTTGATCTCGATATGCTTCGACTTGTCATGGAACATCGGGTTCTCAGACAACTTCACACAACTCTGGTTGTCGCAATATATACAAGTAGCATCCAACTGGAGATCAAATAAATCATATAGTAGCTTTCTAAGGCACAATGCCTCACAGCTAGTTGAACAAGCTATGACATACTCTTCTTCAGCTGTACTCAGTGCCATGCAAGACTGTTTCCTGCTAAACCAAGAGATCACACCTGATCCCATACTGAAGCAGCACCCTGAAGTTCTCTTCCTATCGATGGCACTGCCTGCCCAATCTGAATCAACATAACCTTCCAGGTTAATCTTCTGATTCACCTCATACTTGAGCCCATAATCAAATATAGCCTTCAGGTACCTCACTGCATGCTTTGCAACCATTAGGTGAACATGTCTCAATGTGTTCACAACAAAGAAAATATCTGGTCTCGTATTCGACAGGTACACCAAGGAACAAATCATTTAACGATATATCGTGGCATCAATCGTCTCTAATGAAGCATCACTCAATAGCTTCAGGTTCGATTCCATAGGTGTGGTTGTGGCATTGTATTCCATCATCCCAAACCTCTTCAGGATCTCTACTACATACTTCCCTTATCCCAGGGAGGTTCTACCACACCTCCATGCTTATAAAGTAGTGCATCATATCCAAGTCCTTCATCTCGAACTCGGAAACAAGTCTCTTTCTTGCAACTTTAATGAGTTCCTCTTTTATGTCAGGAACAAGTCATCAACATATAACAAGAGAATCACTGGTCTTCCACCTTAAACCTTGAAGAAAAGGTTGGAATCCTCTTTACTCTCAGTAAATCCTAGAGTCATCAGTAAGCTATCCATCATGTCGTACCATGTCAAACCTCGGTATCTTCTGCAGTCACTCCCTCTGAAGCGGAGCATCATTCTCCCTCTGCCTTTCATAGTTTATGCATTGAAACATTATGTATTGGAGTGACAAGTAGCTTCCTCTGCTACTAATATTCTATGTATCCATCTAGGGTCACTAGATACCAAGATCCTCTATCTTGAACCTTTTCAAAATTTCTTCTCGCACCCATCTGTGAGCTTGTCATCCTTTATAGGATTTCATCTTCAACCTTGTAGCAAAGGTTAAGATATTCATCACTCTATATGATCTTAAAGCTCCTCATGTATGTGTTGTCCCATGTGTGTCTTCTGAGCTCATACAAGGCCTTATTTAATTTGCACACATGAGTCTTCCTGTCATGTGTCTTAAGTTCCGGTGGCTGCAAATGTCTCCTTGTAGTCTATGTCTTCTTTTTGTGAGAAGCCTCATGCTACGAATGTTGCCTTGTATCCCACAATGTTTCCATCTACTGCATGATGGAAATACGAAATTCCCTTTAGGTCTTCTCGATACTACATCCTAGACATCATTCTTCATTTTGGATTATTAAAGTGAATCTTGAACCGTCGTCATTTGTTCTTCGGAACAAGTTTCATCCTTATTTTCTTGTAGGCGATTGTACATGATATTTCCTACAAGTCAAATGCACCAGTCGTATAATTAGAAACATTTCATAATGCATATTCATAATGGTAAATTATTATGCATAAAGATACAATCATGCAACTATTTTAGCCAATACAATATTCATCCATATCTCACGGAAACTTTCTAGATTCCTTCCATCTCTACCAGGAAAACATTTAGGTTGTGCACTAATACAATATGTCAGCAAAGAGGTTTCATTCTAGATAAGTAGCAATGAATATTTGTATAGAACCATGAGCTACTTACCTATCACATGCACATTAGTAGTATATTGTCATTAATGCAAGCATTCTATCATGCATAATACATCAACGGAATATAAACAAATGCATAAGAAAACAATACCATGAAATGACAATTGAATACTTATCTTTATTTGTTTCATCGGTAGACTCCTTCTTTCAGCTTCATCATCTTCTTCATTCAAAACAACATCATTTCTTATCCAAATGCTCAAGATGGATAAGAGGCTCTTCAATAATTGAGTTCTTCATATTCCTCATTGCTTGAGGTATCTTATTTGAATTGTGAAATCTTGATCTTCAGTTGCTCCCATCTTCTTTTCTCTTATTATGAGTCGAGCTTCTTCTTGTGTGTGCTCTTCCTAGAGTCTGTTGAAAGTAATCACTTCCTTCTGGCACACATTCCTTGAATGAATGAATCCCATGATCCTGGGAGGCCATTCAAGGTGATTATCACAACTTTTGCATTCTCCACTTCTTCTACCGCTTCAAGTTGTTCTTTGATTTGAGAGACCTTTGTAAAGTATGACTGTATGGTCTTTGCATTCTGGATCGTCACATTCTTCAACTGTTTTCTCAAAGTCATCTTCTGATTTATGTTCTTCCCTTCAAATAGCTTGGTCAAGGAATCAAACATATCTTTATGTGTCTTTAGGGAAGACACTTGTGGTATAAGGTGATCCTTGATTGAATCAACAATGATCTTCTTGACCTTGACCAAGTTCTTCTTGTGTAAGGCTTTTAGCCTCATCTCCCTTTGGAACTCGAACCTCTCTACTTATGTAGGTGTCCAATTCATTTCCTTCAAGAACTAGTGAGATCCTATACTTCCATGCTTCAAAGTTGTCAGCCTCACCAAGCTTGTCATCAAGCTGGTGTGATTAGTCATCTTGAAATGAGAACCTCAACTGTAAATAGCAAAAGATTAGATCTTACCGATTTGGAGTGTTCATCCTGGTTCCGGAGCTGGCTGATCTAGGGTTTGTCAGAGAAACCCTAATTTTCAAAACTTGGAATCTTTCAGATTTGATTGGATAGAAATATAGAACTCTTCAAGGAGATCTGTCTAATGTACTCCTTTTCTGAAAATAGTGGAGGGAAGCTCCTGGAATAGGAATCCCTAGTTTACCAATTTCTTCTGCAGAAATGCTTGATACAGTTTCTATGGTATCTTGGAAATTAATACTCCTTTATATCTCAAATTGTGTACTGAGGTATCCTGTTCTGTTCTTGTTCCAACACCATAGGTTTCATTAGAATTGGTTTCACCAATTGGGACTTCTGAGAATTTTACCAAGGTGACCTATTTCAGTACTTTTCAGCATAGCAAAGTTGTACAGACTTCCATGTGTCACTTTTTCACCTTCGGGGTATAAAACTTCTACCATGGAAATTAAAGTCTGTTCCATTTTTGGAAAATCTTGAGAAATTTCATTTGGACCTTTGTAGCCCGAGATATAGAAATTCTCCCCAGGTGTCCTGTTTGGGGAGGAATCCTGGGAGAGGCTGGAACCTTAACTTGGAGGAATCATATCTCTTAGAAAATAGCCAATAAAAGTATAAAACTTGGATATAGTGTACATAAAGAAGTTATCTATGACCTGTGAAAGTTGTGGCACCTGATCCTTCTCCAATATCTAGATATATCGAATTTACCAAAACTATCAGTTTCAGTATTTTAGGTTTTTCAGGCCCGAGGTCAAACTAGGGTTTGACTTTCCCGTAGTTTCACCCAACCAAAAATCTCAACCCAGGTCTCTAAACTTTGATTTTGATGAGGAGATAAATCCTATGCTTAGCTCACTCAAAAATTCCTCTTCTGTAAAAAGCCCTAATTTCCTGCACCAAAAACTGAAAATGCCCGGAATCAAATTCTGCTTCAACAGAAAGATGTGCCCTTCAATGGAGAGTTAACCTAGCCTCCTTTAGTTGATGGATTGTGGAGGGAGACCCAGAAAGTAAGAATCTCTAGCTTCTGCAGCTGTACAATGTCTTCTTCTCAGGTTATCTCTGATACCATGTTAGTTTTTTATCATTTAAACAATATGATCTAGGATCTTATATGAGAGAATAACATGCACAACAAAAATCACAAGAGACGAGAGAGACAAAGAATTTTCCTCGGGGAAACCATAAAGGAGAAAACCATGCAACTTCCTTAGAGATAGAATGAGCACCAATGGTAGCAGTAAAACCCAAAAACATAAAGATGATCTCCAACAACTTGTTCTCTCTCTCTCTCTCTCTCTCACTTGAGAGAGCTTATCCTCTCTCACTCATGCGCCCTAGTGAGTGAGTGTGTATGTGTTAAATAGAGAGTCTCACTATCTATTTATATTCTTTCATTCACTTAATATTTGACTCTGTTATGTAGGCTTGAGTAATCCTAACTCAGTTATGTAGGCTCAAGTAACCACAACTGGGGTACTAATGACCCGACTTACATTAACTCACCTAGGGCTGACTTCTATAGGAGAGTCTAATAACCCTAGTGCCCCACAACTGTGAGGATTTTAACCCTTAAACAATAAGGAGGGTTACCCTCTATGACTTTACATGACTTGTTTACATTATTGATTCTCCTGATAGGAACATCGGTGTATAACATGACTCAATTACATTACAAATACTTCCAGGAATAAACATCAGGGTACAATACATAAAATATACAAATGAATACATTCCGAAGTTACAAATACATCAACACATATAATTTGTTGTTGAATTCCATATCACATGTACCAAGCCAAACATAAAGGTTTTTGAACACCCAAAGGAGATAGAGAAACTGTTGCAAAAGTATGAAAAAGTTTTTAGAGATCTTCCACATGGTAGACCACTTGATAGGGGTGTTGAGCACAACATTGTTTTGGAGGAGGTACTTCACACATTCAAATACCACCTTATAGACATCCCAAGAAATTCAAAGATGAGGTTGAGAAGGCCATCCACGAACTCTTAGAGTTGGGACTCATTATACCAAGCTCTTTCCCTTATTCTTCTTCAGTAGCGTTGGTAAAGAAAAAATATGGAACCTTGAGGATGTGTATTGATTTTAGATATTTGAACAAGAAGAACATAAAGAATAGGTATCCTATTAATAGGATTGATGAGATCATGGATGAACTATTTGGAGCCAAATGTTTCTCCAAAATTTACCTTAGATCAGGTTATCACCAAATTCGAATCAAGGAAGAAGATGTCCAAAAGACTGCTTTTCGATGTCATTATGGTCACTTTATGTTTCTTGTTATGCCATTTGGATTAACTAATGCTCTAGCCACATTTCAAGCATGCATGAATATAATATTTTTCAATCAGCTTATAAGGTTTGTTTTGTTCTTCTTTGATGATATTCTTATTTACAGTAAAACTTGGGAAGAGCACTTGCAACATCTAGAGATTGTGTTGAAAACTTTGCAACAACAGTCCTTGTTTGCTAAGATGTCTAAATGTGAATCTGGAGAATAAACTAATGTATCTTGGGCACATTATTGGGAAAGAAGGAGTGAAAGTACAAATGGAAAAAATCAGGGCTATCTTAGAATGGCCATCACAAAAAAACATCACCGAATTAAGAGGCTTCATTGGAATATGCACCTATTATAGAAAGTTTGTGAAAGGGTTCTCCAACAGTGACTTCTCCACTCAATTATTTGACTAAGAAGGAAGATTTCAAGTGGGATGACGAGGCTTAAAAGTCCTTCCAAAAAATGAAACAGGTAATGAGTAGTTTTCCCATACTTGCATTACTTTATTTTTCTAAGCCTTTTGTTGTTGAATGTGATGCTTCAGGTGGAGGAATAGGGGTTGTCCTAAAGCAAGGAAAACAACCTATAGATTTTAAGAGCATAAATTTTCAGCCTCATGAAAAAATTTACTCCATATATGGAAAATAAATGTTGGCCATCATGCATGCATTGGCCATGTTTCGAAAATACTCGGTAGGAAACAAGTTTGTGGTGAAAACTGGCCACAATAGTCTAAGGCACTTCCTCACCCAAAAGAATCTAAATGAAAGGACACAAAAGTGAGTAAGCAAGATTCAAGATTATGATTTTGATATTGAATATGTTAAAGGAAACAATAACATTGTAGCAGATGAATTATCTCAAAGACCTTCTTTTTCTCTCACGGACATTGGCAAGGATTGGAAAAACATGCTACTAGTTGCATATGCCAAAGATAAATTTGCTTGTGATGTATTAGATGGAATCAAGGGGGATGATAACTATAGGATATTGAATGGGATGATATTTTATAAGGGTATAATTTATTTGGTTCAAGATTCAAATCTCAAGTACAAAATTTTGCGAGAAGCACATGATTCCCCACTAGCTGGCCATCCGGGGATCTTCAAAACTTATAGGAAATTAAGGAAAAGATTATTTTGTAAGGGGATGAAGGAATATGTTCATAAATATGTGAATGAATGTAAGGTATGCCAGAAAAAAAAATCAGAACTTAAATTCCCAGCTGGTTTATTGCGACCATTTCCCATTCCAAAGCAAAAATGGGACAATATCTCAATGGATTTCATCACTGGTTTGCCCAAATATTGGGTAAGGATTGCATATATGTGGTAGTGGATAGATTGAAACAATTTTCTCATTTATTTACTGTTACATCATATTTTAGTGCTGCACAAGTGGCTGATATGTTTTTCAAAGAAATTTTCAGATTGCATGGGCTCCCCAAGAGCATTGTAAGTGATAGAGATAATAGATTCATGGGTGCTTTTTGGCAAGAAATTTTTAGATTGGTGAGAACTCAGTTGACTCCAATTACAAGCTATCATCCAAAAACTGATGGAAAAACATAGAGGGTGAATAAATGTTTGGAAGGGTACTAAGAAACTATGTGGAAGAGCAGCAAAAAGCATGGGAAAAATGGCTACACTTGGGTAAGTTTTTCTACAACAACAATTTTCATATATCAATAGGGATGTCTCCTTTCAAAGAATTATATGGTTATGATTCAAATTTTTTTTTTGAGATGATATTTTGTGATAATAGAGCTCTAAAATCTAAATATTGGGTGGAAGAGTGCCAATAAATTTTAAAGTTTTTGAAAGACAATTTGCGGGTTGCCCAAAATCAGAAAAAACAATATACAGATAGACATAGAGAAGAAATGACATTTCAGGTTAATGATTTAGTATATTTCAGGTTGAATCCATATAAACAAACATCTCTAAAAAATAATGGAGAAGGAAATCTAAAACCAAGATACTATGGCCTATACAAGGTAGTTCGAAAGATTGGGGAGGTAGCATATGAATTAGAACTTCAGGAAGGGAGTAAAAACCATAACTTATTTCATGTTTATTGTCTCAAAAAAGATCTTGGTCAGAAAGTTGTCGCTTCAGAAATACTTCCTCCTTTGGATGATGAAGGTCATCTCACACTTGTTTTGGAAAATATTTTAAAGACAAGGGAAAGGAGATTGAGAAACAAAACTATCAAAGAATACTTAGTACAATGGAAGGATCTACCAAATGAAGATGCCACATGGGAATAGGAAAAGATTTTGCAGCATCCAAATCTGAAATTTATTGAGGACAGGAAATATTGGGTGGGGAGGACTGTAATGTCCCCATTCAAATAATTGCATATCAGGACAATTCCATCAATCCTACTAGTTCCCTAGGTTGGATGGATATATTTGGAATTTTAATAAGGGAGATAATAAATGATGTTCAAACATTAGAATGGAATAAATAATTAATAATGGACCTAATTAAGTAAATACAAGAGAAAATTGAAGTGGAAATGGAGCATGGAGACACATGGAGATTATGGGGCCCACTCAAGCTAGAATATTTGTGCTACATGGCATCCTCCTCTTGCAATTTCAAATTCATGGGAATCCTAATGTTTTTGGATGAGTTAGAAGCCTAATATAATTGTAAATATGCATCATAGGTCGAATTTAGAAGGAAATATAACTTACATGGGATAGAAAGAGTCAAATGTGAGCTTCTTGGACACTTGGACAAGATTCCCTAACATCTATGACATCTATGACACCAATGATGAAGATGCTATGACATTTATGACATATTGCAGAACTGAAGGCTGACATATGACCATTATTACATGTTATTACTAAATATAGAATCCAAGAGGGATCTCATGTGAATTTGGGAAGCTCAACGGGTCCCTACTCGAATTTGGGGAATATAGAAGGCTAGGGAAGGGAGGACACATGGAAAACCTTGATCACACACCCTAATTCAAATTGGCTTGAGTTTGTGGATAGATGTGTAACCATATAAGTCTAAGTATTTTTATAAAATATAGGGATCAACCAAGATAAGGGATTTTTATCATTTGATAAATTTACATTTGTCAAGAGAGAGAGCCAGTGGATGACTAGTTTCTTGCCTTAGCCAATTTCGAGGGTGAAAGATTCCCATACAAGTTGGTGTTTGGAGAGGCCATTCAAGTATTTCATGGATATTTAATGGATTTTTTTATTTTCAGGTGTAATCTACAGGGAATTTCATGGTTTCTTATAGTGCATCACATTCTCTCAACCTAGTCTTTATTGTATATTCTTGCTCATGGAGGGATTGCGCTTTGGGTGAGATATTGTACTCTTTGGGAGAGATTATAATGGTAAATTTATGGTTTTAATAAGCGTAATGCAATAATTTATTCAAATTTAGAAATTATTAGGTCTAAATACCAAATGTTTCAATGTAAAAGTGATTATTGAGCAAACAATGATCATTTCCCCACTATATTGATGTATGCCATTATAATGCTAATGATTTCGAATGAAAGAATGTTACTATGATATATTTATGATGAATTGACTTCCATTGATGATAATTACAAGTTTCATATCCATCAGTTAATAATTTGAAGTCATTTTACTCAGTTTATTTGCATTTGGAGAAGATTTGGTGCCATTTCCCCAAGGGTCGAACTAGTGATTTTGTAGCTGTTTGGGAGAGTGTTATAACAGACTTTATAAACTGAATAATGATGCAAATGAGACATTAATAATTTAAATTAAACATACTCTTCCTATTTTCAGAAATTCGAGTGGGTTTTGGAGCATTTGGGAAGCCATTTTCAACATATACCCTAGGGGAATTGGAACCCCAATTGGCTAGTGAAAACTCCTACCTTGGCCAGAATATTAAACAAGTTTGTAGAAGTATTTGTAGGGTAATAAATCATACTTTAAAATAATATTCAAGTATTAATATCATTCATATACCTTCTCAGAATATTCAGGAGCATTTGGGTCAATTTGGAGGCCTAGACATCAAAACTAGTCAAAGGTCGAAATAGGGAAAAAAGTGAAAAATTGGTCATTGTAATAAAAATTCTTAAAAATGAACGTTAAAAATATTTAATGATGTAAAAATAAGTATTTTGAATTCCTCATTAGTCTCAATTTGACATTTTTGTCCATCCTCTCCTAGATTTGTATTTTATATAGCTTACAATTGTTTTTATATTTAGATATCACAATCAATAAGCTCTCCATAGTGTTGCATTGATTGCAGTATATCTTGGGACATATACCATTCTATTTGAAGTATTTGGTATATATTTCATCCCATCCTAGATGCTTAGGATTTGATGGTATATATTCCAATATATATTGCATTAAATGCAACATTGTTGAGTGCAAACTGCTTTCCTTTATATACAGGTAGACATATACACACATACCTATCAGAAAAATATGTGCGAGTTCTTAATTTTGCGAAGGGAACTAATGGATTTTGTTGTGCCTTGCAATAGGTTGAAAATTTTAGACAAGCTAAATATTGTGTTTTTCCCATGGGTATCACCTCATAAAATGTGGCTGAGCACTATGGCATTTCACGTTATGATCAGGATCAAGCAGTGGTACATGGATGCCATTTTAAGTTTTTGATTTGAGTGAAGTAATTGTTTGCACACTTAATATGAATTAATATTATAAGTAAATGGGTAAGAGTATTAACATCCATAATTGTAGTTTAGGTTGAGTCTTATAAGTGTGCAACAACGTAAAAAACTGCAAGGAAGTTCATAGATGAGATCATCCCCGTTGAAACTAAGGTATGCAACACCCATGTTTTGTAATCTAAAATGTTTGAGAAGTTGGAGAGTTTATCTAATGGTACTTAATGTGTTCTTGTTTTTGTGTTGAATATTGTTGACCCTAAAACTAGAGACGAGAAGCTTGTGTCGATTTCTACTGATGATGGCCTTCGTTTTAATGTTCCTCTTTCTGATTTACCCAAACAAAAACCCGCATTTAAGAAGGGAGGAAGCATTACTGCTAGTATAATGTTTCTTTCTCAAGTGCATACTAGGCATGGTTTTTAAGTAGACATGTCACAATTGAGTTATGACATGTTCTTTTCAATATGGGTGGTCTATTATGAAGTTATTGTTGTCCTCTTTCAACTATTAATGGAGTAATTCCTTGGAATCATTGTTTAATTTTTTTATTATCCATTGATACTACTAGGAACAAGGATGGGGGCAACGACAATATTTGAATGTGGTGGTGTTGTGGATCAGTTGTACAATGCTTGTCCAAGATAGGAGTGTACATTTATGTTGAGAGATTCACAATAGTGAATTGTGTTTTCCTAACCATCTAATCTCCAAGAATATCATTATTTCTCAAATTTTGGTTGCCTTGTAAGTCAATTTTATGAATGCCACATTAATGAAAACTATATCACTTGGTTTGTAAATATCTTCAGTTTTACATGTAAATTATCAGTCAATGAGACTGATATTTACATCAATATCCATATAGTGTGAAGTGGAACAATTTCCTTGTAACACTTTCATCATGCATTTTTTTTTAGTTCACTCTTTCGTACTAGAAATAGATGCTCAATTGAGCAATTCCCCTATTCTATTTATTGCTCTTTTGGGTTCACTCTTAATTATTGTTTTGCTTTGCTTCTATATTTCAAATCGCATTTAATTGCTTTCGCACTCAATATATATTTAGAATACTCGGAGCACTTGGTAGATATGCTTGTATCCCTCAATAGTGAAGAATTTTGGTGCTAATATCATCCTACATCGATGGAGAAAACTTAATCATCAGTTTGAGATGGATCATTTAGCATTCAAACCCTCAGAATAAATCATTATTGGTGTATCAAAAAGTCACCTACAAGAATATAAAAGGGCACATTTGAGCAGTAAATGACCAATTATCAAACCTGGGAAGTATTCCTCTTGTAATAACAATGTTCTAAACCTAGGTTTTAACAGTCATGGGAAGCAAAAGGACCCTCCAAGTTTGTAAATTAAAACATATATTCAATTTTCATCATATAAACATATTTCCAAGTAGTTTCTCTCTATGGTGCTAATGTATTATGGAAAATTAAAAAATACAAATATATGCATTCTTGTCATGTAAAATATGAAGGAAACATTCATTTTGTTGAGAATTTTATATGGATGTGATAATTTTGTTACCATAAAAATGTTAAAACTATACAAATGACATTTAAAGAAGAAATCCATTCCTCCAATCTCTCTTCACAAGAATAAACAACTTACAATTAAGCATGTCATCAGAGATGTAAAAATTAGCTCTAAATCCACACTAAAGGTCGTGTTTGATTGTGTTATGTTATTGCACTCTATAAAAACTAGTGAAATAAAATATAACATAGTGTTATAGTGAAATCCAATCCATGCTACTTCTAACAGAGAACCATAATCATTCAGATCTTCCATTAGTCATAGTTAAATGAGAGAAAAGGTGGTACCCATTCATATTTTATATGTTTACCAATTAATTAATGGAAATCACATTCCAAGAGAGATTTTACTATATATAACTTAGAGCTTACCCCAAGGTCTAGTTGCTGCATAAAAAAATTGGACAAGGGGGGAGAAACCCACCCAATCTCTAGGAGACGATAGATATAGTACTCTTAGTACTTGATGAATGAAAGAATACTAAATACATAGATTTTCCCATCACAGGTGTTGAACTAATTTTTTTTCAAAATCCTTGATCTAATTAGAGACACTCACAACTTATGGGCATGTCTAATTAAATGGAAAACCTAGTTTTGCAAAAATATCCAATTTCTCATGAGTTCTCAGGTATTTTCATTGCAAAGATTTCATATCCAAATTTACGCTTCCCAACTATTTTCTGAGTTAAAGGATTTCCTATGTTCATGACCCCTGCTAAGATTTTCCGTGAGTCCCAAGTTTTACAACATTGTAAGAAATCCTAACAAACTACAGGGCATGGATACGTCCACAGTCCTTAGTATTTGGAGAAATGTTGAAGTCTAAAATTAAATGTAGGAGAGAATTCCACCACAACCAACTACTCCTCCTCTCTAGTAGAATTAATCTCTCTCTCACCATTTCAGAGACTAAAGACCCTCTAGAACGTGAACATGGGAATGATTGTTGGAATTCAATAACACTTAATGTTCAAACTACTTTAGATGGTAGGTGGCCAACCGATGCTTGAGGAATGACATGTAAGAGAATTCATTCTCTGCCATCTTCCACGAATGTTGTTATCCATCGTATGATACTTGTTTTGGTGGTTTGAGAGAAAGTTGTTAAATGTAGGGAACAAGAATGATGACATCTTGTTTGTGATCACTATAAATTAAAAATTGTGAAACAAAAAGAGTGAGAAATCATACATATTCATGTGGTTTATAGTCTTAAAGTTTCTCTTTTTCTCAGTTTTAATTTAATCTAGCAGGATGATATGGAATTTCTTTTATGTCCCCATACAAACAACACTCAGAAAGTACAATAAATATCTCCTTGAACTTGTTATTCTCATTCACCAAACTCTTAAAACCTAAATAGTACAATTTCAATCTTTTACTCTCCAACAAGACATTGCTCTGAAGGATATTGGTGCATTCTACAACGTGCTCCATGAAATTCTGATTCAATAATACATGCAAGTTCCATACATGTAACAATGATTACTAACTGTCGTTAATCCTCAATGCAATCTTATAAACTCAAACGATTTATGGGAAATTTAATCCTTGGAATTCTTAATTTTAGTTGTTAATTTCTAGTCTACTGATGTAATTTATACAATCCCTTTAATGATTTTAAAACAAAAATAAATTATCTTGCAGATATTTTACACTGGATTTATTGTTGGATTAATTGCTATATGTTTAGTTTCAATTTGAGAGTTTAAGTGTGCAAGTTGTTCACAATTGTTGTTGCCAATAGAGTTTTCTCCAGCAATTAAAACTAGAACAACTAATTAACATGGAAAATAGATACATGCATCCCTCTGCATGAATTCATGCGGAAAATATTTATCAATTTTTATTTTCCTCTGTATCAATGATCGTAATAAATTGTTGGAGTTAAAGAGAAAGTTGGAATTTATAGAATTTATGTACAACAAAACATGTATAGGTGGTGATATGTGTGCAAGTTGTTCATAATTGTTGTTTCCAATAGAGTTTTCTCTAGAAATTAAAACTGGAACAACTCGTTTACATTCCAAACAGATACACACATCCCTCTGCATGGACTCATGTGGAACAATTCTCAATTTTTATTTTTCCTCTATATCAACGATTGAAATAAATTGTTGGAGTTAAAGAGAAAGTTGGAATCCTGAGAATTGATGTACATCATGACATATATGGGTGGTGATATGTGTGCAAGTTGTTCATAATTACTATTTCCAACAGAGTTTTCTCCATCAATTAAAACTGAACAACTCATTAACATCACAAATAGATACAAACATCGCTCTACATGGATTCATGTGGAACAATTCTCAATTTTTATTTTTCCTCTGTATCAACGATCGTAATAATTTTTTGGAGTTAAAGAGAAAGTTGGAATTTGGATAATTGATATACAACATGACAAGTATGGGTTCCCTTAATAATATGTTAAGATTATGGGCAGTCAGTAGGAATCCTAAGCAAAAAATTATGAAGTATTTTTTCACAAAAAATCACAAGTTTGCAACCACCCTGTAGTCAAACCTAGCAGTTAGATCTACTTCTATTGAGTTAGATCATGTAATAGTTATCATGCTTTCCTCATTGTTGCTGGTTGGAATACAGTAGATTCTATATTGGAAGAGTACATGTATCCATTCCACTCTTTCATTACATGGATATAGTTATTTCGAATTATCTGTAGTTTAAGGAGGCAAAGATCATGGAAGAAAAACAAGAAGCCGAGGATCACAAAAACTCATCATCATTTACATCTCATTATAGGCCAGGAAAACATGTGTTTTGAGAAGTGTTAAGGATTTGTTTTTAGAAAAACCTTTTTCCGACAGTGAAGGACATGCAAAAAGAATTTCTAGTGTGCTTGGAAACATTTTTTTTGTCTTCACACACAAATATGGGATGATTGTTTTTTGTGTTTTTTATTTTGGAAGAAAATCCAATCATTTCTAGAAAAAGACACATCATTTCTTCCATAAGCAACTAGATTTCAGTGGGTGTAAACTGAACTACTATGATCATAGTTATGAAATTCAGCCGAATCAAGCTGTTTAGTATGGAAATTCATAAATTCAGTTCATGTGCTGAATCATTCGCTATGATTTTGGTTTTTCATGGTCTAGGTATTAATCATGACCTAGTTGCTACTGTTAATTTCAAAGAATCATCAAGATCAATTCTACGAGAGAATGGAGGCACCTAGTTAGTTACCAGGAGTTTATCAACTTAATTCATCCTAGGGATGAGATTCGTTCTTTAAAAATGGAGGCACTTGGTCAATTACCAAGATGTTTGCAACTGTGAGACCCATTCTCAGGGAGGATGGTACCCTAGTTAGTTAACTAGGGAATATTAATACCATAGAAGGTACCCTAGGTCCCCCAGTAGTCTCCTGGGGTTCTTGGTATAGGATCAAGTAGGTTGATGCCATGGAAAAGTACCTAACATATGGTTAGGGCTACTATATGTATCTAGGGTATTCTAGTATGGGAACAGACAATGTCTTGGACATGATGTTCAAGCATATCATGGATATTGAGACAGAGACTTCCTGGTCTGGGACTAGGCAAATTCTTGGTCTAGGACAAAGCATTTCTTGCAGGTACATTCCTACTTAGTTAACTAGGTGGATCTTGGTCAAGTTGTCTAATATGATGATGTGTGATGTCCTCTCTGCTAATTGGTTATTTCTATGTTGTTTATCAAGGGACTGGACACCCCTTTATTATGTCACTAGCACTTAACCCCTAAGAGCAGTAATGAGGACTAGAGAATGACATCATCTAGTTTGTATTTTCTCCTTATACAGTGATGATAAAGATTCTTGAAAACACATGTGATAATATACCTTCACAAAGAAAATATTAAATTCCTTGGTCTGGTTGGTCCTATGGGTAAAAGGGGTTGCTTTTCCACCTTTATAGTACAC
Source organism: Pseudotsuga menziesii (assembly GCA_001517045.1). Lineage (NCBI taxonomy): Eukaryota > Viridiplantae > Streptophyta > Pinopsida > Pinales > Pinaceae > Pseudotsuga > Pseudotsuga menziesii. Next base: position 408,056 of record LPNX010493662.1, on the reverse strand, counting down.
CTTGATCTTATGGGTATGAGGGTTGTCTTACCTTCACTACAACAGATTTGAATTTTAGGGGGCATTGTCTTCCATGTCCAAAAGTCACTTTTGGGGGCGATTTTAGCTTTGGAGGCGGTCTTTACAAAACTGCTCCTAATAGCATCAACACTAAAAATTTGGACTTTTTGGGGAGGTTTTGGAAGAGATCAAAACCACCCCTAAAAGTGACTTTTGGGGTGGTTTTGTAAGAGATCAAAACTACCCCTAAAAGTGAATTTTGGGGGCGGTTCTAAAATCCCCCCCAAAAGTGACTTTTAAGGGCGGTTCTAAGCCACCCTTATAGATACCTATGGGGGCGGTTCCACCCCCCCCCCAAAAAAAATTCCTTATTACAAACCTTTGGGGGTGGTTACAAACCCCCCTCGTAGGTATCTACGAGGGAAATTTCAAATCTCAGGGTGGTTTCAAACCCCCCTCGTAGGTACTTATGGGGGTGGTTTCAAACCCTCCTCGTAGGTACCGACAGGGGCGGTTTCAACCGCCCACATAGGTTTCTACAAGGGTGTTTCAACCCCCCCAATAGGTTTCTACAAGGGTGGATCAACCCCCCCTAAAAATCCATCTTACTAACCTTTGGGGGTGCTCTTAAACACCCCCAATAGCACTGACTCTAAAATTTTGGATTTTTAAGGGTGATTTCGGAAGAGATCAAAACTTGCGCTAAAAGTGACTTTTGGGGGTGATTCAAATTCCCCCCTAAAAGTATTCCTTACAAAAATTTGGGGGCATTTATAAACCCCCCTCATAGGTACATACAGAGGTGGTTCAAAACCCCCCCTTAAAAGTATTTACAAACCTTTGAGGGTGGTTATGACCCCCCCTCATATAAACTTATAGGGGGGTTTTTGAACCCCCCTCGTTGTAACATATAAGGGCAGTTTTGAACCCCCATCGTAGCAACATAAAAAAATAGTTTGAAACCCCCTATATAGCCATAATAAATCATAATAAAATATATTTTATTAAAAATATCAATATTGCAATATCATTAAGGAACAAAGGAATCGAACCTCTAGCCTCCTTCTTGTAAAGCAGGTGCTCTTCCATTGAGATAGAACCCTTTAATAATTGGGGAAAGGGACAATATTAACATTGAGATTGTATCATTTATAATACTAAGAATCTGAACATTGTTTCTGAATCAAGAGGCCTAAGGAAGTAATCTAAAAGAAGGAGAAAAGAGCCAACTAAGGATTCCTCTTATGACTTGTATTTAAGTGAACCTAATAAGTCATATTACTTCTTAGTTTTCCCATGCCCAAAATTAAAAAACACATGTCAATGGTTTATTCTAGTTCAAGAATTTTGAACACCCTTCATTGAAGTTTCTTTTAGTCTGATATCACAATATTTGAAGATGTGTGGAAACGATGATGGGGCACAAAACTTTTGGCAATGGTTCAATCAAATTGGTATCTGTCATCCAACAAAGTCATTGAAAGGAAATTAGAGAATGGAGTTAAAAACTCCCACAAGGACCCAAACTGTTCAATCCCTTTCAAGAGGATGTATATGATCATTGTGGAGTTTTGGATGGGCCCCAGGCCAAGGTACAAAAGAAAACCTCATATATTGTTGGATGAAAGGATAGATCAATAGTATAGGTTTTACTACGAGATTTATAAGTGCCTTACAATAATTTTGTAATAGTTTCACATGACATCACATTGGCCTATTGTATAATGAGATGCTTGGCCTCCATCTGCATCACAAGGAGCCTTTCAATTCAAATCCCTATGCCAATGAGACTCCATGTAATATCATACACTTGGAACCAACAATGGATGGTTCAATTACCTTGAAATATCTAATTGTTTTGCTCATGAAAATTCAATTATGTGGCTCTTAGATAGATTGCAAGTCAATTATGTGGCTCCTATGTGCTTTCAACTCTTTGAAATTATCTTATATGAGGGAAAACCATTAACCAATGATTGATATGGGGTTACTCTCTTGAAGGTATTGATTATTTCACCATAGAAAATTGCTCATCATATCTCAGAGTGATACCGATTTCAAATATTTAGCTCCTGAAGATTTCTATGTTGCATTTATTCCCTTTAGCTTGAAGTACACCTCTAAATCCCTATCTCATTATCTCCCCGCTTAATTCTTGCAACTCTATTCCTTCCTGTACTTCCCATGGTTTCAACTCTTCCTCTTGGCTATTCTTGGCCAAGGATCTGACCAACCAACTTAATTGTTTTGCACAAAAAAATCGTTGGAAAAAAATTGTATAATCCATTCTAAAAGAAAAGAAATTGCATTTTGCACACGCATTCCCATTCCAATACCATGCAAACATATTGTCCCTTCAAACTAAATCTCCAAAATAAAATAAAGGTTCTCCTAGCTAAACTCCGTCCTTCTCTAAAAGCTCATACAACTACATAAAATAGGCTTTTACAGCTGTATAAGTGTCTCAATAGATTACATAAAAAGTGTTCAAGAAAACAGTCCCTAATATAATATTTTTAACACTATATAAATGCCAAAAAGAGGTTGGAAACAAGAATTTGGAGGACAACGGATTTATTGTTGGTTTGAATTGCTATATGTTTAGTTTCAATTTGAGAGTTTAATTGTGCAAGCTGTTCATAATTGTTGTTTCCAACAGATTTTTCTGCAGCAATTAACACTGGAACAACTCATTAACATGACAAACAGATACATGCATCCCTCTACATGGATTCATGTGGAACAATTCTCAATTTTTTCCTATGTATCAGCAATCGTAATAAATTGTTGGAGCTAAATAGAAAGTTGGAATTTAGAGAATTGATGTACAACATGACAGGTATGGGTGGTGGTATGACATAATTTACTATCCCTTAATAATTAATATAGGTAAAACTCAACAAGGTGTAATAAAAGTTGGAAAAACAGAGTTATCAATAAAACCCTAACTACAATTTATGATGGGAAGTTAAGAGCAACTCTCATACACGCAAAGTATTATATTTTACGCATGGATTAACTCAAAGAAGTTGAAAGTTTATTGGGCATTGATAATAGACCCTGGGTAGCCCATACCACAAAGAAATAAGAATTTAAGGGAAGCTTAAGTGTTGTATAAATGGAATTGAAAAGTGTTGAAGGTGGGTATTTATTGAACACCTTTATGAAGGCGCGTAAATGCAAGGGCCAGTAGTATATGACAACCCTAAAATTCTACATTAGATGACTATAATGTGACTCATACAGTGACCAAATAATTAAATGTGACTAATACGGTGACCAATCCCAACCTGTGATCACTTAGGGATAATAAACTCCCATCTTCCCTGCATGGAAATAAGTTCAGAGGGAACTGAAATACCCCAGGTCAATTCATGTCATAAAAAGGCCTACTAGGATGGTATATAAATAATAATTGCCACCCACAAAGTGAGGTTGGAATTAACAAAAAGAGCCAAAAACATATAAGATCTAACAAAAAATTCCCAAACAGATGACATTAATAAAACTCTCTAGTCCCATTGACCTACTTTACTTGTCGTTCGATGGACATTAATAAAATTATCTTATCTCTCTTCTATTATAGTTTATTTTTTATAGCTACCCACTATGAAATCAAAACCCCCAAGTTCTACATCATTGAAATGTTTTTTCATAATGAAGGTTTTTATGCCAATGAATTTTCTGTATTTCCAAATATGGTAACCATGAATATAGACATACATGTCTTGAAAAACTGAGTATAACAAAATTAATGGTAAAAAACACTTGGAAAATAATTTTCCAGAACAAATAAATCAACAGTTTTATATACTCAATCAGCATATCCTAAGGTATCTCAATGATAACTTACCAACAACACATAGCGCAATAATAATTATTCATACCTTTATTCACAGGTTTCTGGAGTCTGACACACCAGAGATCTCAAGAATTGAACCATAGATAAGACCTAATGATTTCCCTGTATTTCAAGAAGATGGTTGAGAGAAATAATATGAGATATTTGTCTTTTTCTTGTGTGTAGATAAGCAAATAGACTAGCATGGAACAAACAGAAGTAGAAACAACAATTAAACCTCAAGAACTATTAGTAAGTGAAAATAAAGGTAGCCTTTGTCGAAGCACCAACTTAACATATTTAACATAATTTTGTTCGTCGGCATAAATCTTAGAGTGACAATGTAGGGGAAAATGTCAAAGTATATAACTTCCTCTATTTACCACTAAGTGATAGAATAATAACTAAAAGAGGATAGAAAGCATCCAAAGTACATTATCACTATCAGTAGTCTTTGAAAGAATGTTGATGAGTTGCATAATACAGACCAATCCAGAGTTTAACCAAGCACTCAGGAAGTTTAAAACCATTGGCATCACTACAAACCACGACAAGCAGTCCACTGTTTGCAAGGCTAGGAACTACTGAGAAGTGCATTTGACAGTGAATTTATTGCTGGTTTGAATTGCTATGTGTTTAGTTCAATTTCAGAGTTTAATTGTGCAGGCTGTTCATAATTCTTGCTTCCAAGAGGGTTTTTTCTAGCAATTAAAATTGGAACAACCCATTAACATGGAAAACAAATACACACATCCCTATGCATGGATCCATGTGGACCATTTCTCAATTTTTACTTTCTTCTATATCATCGATTGTAATAAATTTCCAGAGTTAAATAGAAAGTTGGAATTCAGAGAATTTATGTACATGATGACAAGAATGTGTGGTGATATGTGTGAAATATGTTCATAATTGTTGTTTCCAATAGATTTTTCTCCAGTAATTAAAACGTTGGAGTTGTAGACCTTCTATAATGGGGCATACATACTTGGAGGTTCCCTACTTTCCATTTTTATACCATATTTTGGGCTCGTTTCACATATTTTGTCATCTGATGAGAGTGTTCCACTGTTGAAGGGTCACTTCATACTCTAGAGTCTAGTCCATATTTTGGGGTTTGTTTTCATCATTATGTGATTGCTTGGCACTTTTGAAGCAGATATGGGTGTTTTTATGACACTTAACAGTCACTAACAACAAAAACAGAGTCTTACAACATGTTTTAAAGTCAGGAAGATAAATTCTGAGCATTCTCATGTGTAACAACATTCTAAGAAATCAATAGACTGTATTGTCATGGTGTTTTGAGTTATGAATATGGTCCCATGTTGTTCTATAGGTGACCAAGCTCCCTCAAAAAAACACCAAGAATGATGACAGGCCATGCCAATGGAGGTACAACTTCTGTAATCATCATTGGGTTCTGAGTTATAGAAGCGTAAATCAACATCTTTTTGGAATTCTTAGCAATGGATTTGCCATATGTTTTAAGTAGACTATGTTTCAAATATCTAAATACTCGAGGTTACAAATGGAAACCACTGAACATTGAATAACCACCCATGCAAATAGGGGGGGTAACATTTCGAGGTTTTCTGGGATAATCTGGTTAGTTTTTTTACCATAAGTACAGAGAGAAGTAGCAAATATGAGATTGTAAACACTCTCTTGGAATGGTTTGCACCATCAAGCAACCCTAATTTCCAAATCTAGGGATGGTTGGGCTCAATTCTGGGTCTTATATTAGTAAGCTACAACAATAATCAAGCAGATCAAGTATTTTACAAGCATTTTTGGGCCTTTTTGACATCAAACAAGAGTTAAGAGGCAGTGAAAAGGACATATGGGAACTATTCAACCCTTAAACAGCATTTAGAATTGATTCTGGGTGACCACAATAGTCGTACAAATGTTGAAACTCATGCCTGGACAGATTCCTGAAACTTTATGGGCATGGTTTCACCATTGAGTAGTGGTGAAGAAGGTCATTTGACACGTTATGGGCACAAGTTAGGAAGTTTTAAGCACATTTCAGACCTTGAATCAACATAAGAGGAAAATTTGGGTTGTTTCACAATACAATTGAGCATGGTTAAGGACTATTCTAGGTTGTTGATCTGATTCCTAGCCCTCTTCTGACCTCAAATCAACAGAAAACAACTTTGTATCTATTGCTGGGAAAATATGTGGGTAAACAACAACAATATAAGAAAATTTTGGGTTTAAAAGTGATTCTCAAACTCAAGTATGTGCACTCTCTCTTCCTCTATTAGTAGTTATAGGCACATAAAGAGTAGTCTGATGCACTTATCATCCATCCATTTTGACCAACATTCAACATATGAGCACTTTTGTTCAACGTTTTGGTGAGATAACTAGAAGCTTGGAGAAGTTTAAGGCCTATTTAAGGTAGAGACCCACTATCTTAGTGAATTGGTGGTTTCATCCTCGATTTTGTGGAGGGTTTTCTGCATCTAGAACGAACTTAGGGCTTCTTCACCAACTATTTCCACCTTATTTACATACCTTGTGGGCATGTTTAGGATTTTCTTGACACTTGGATGTTTGATGGAGGATTCCAGTAGTAACACACTGGTACTGTTGATATATTCCATCATAGAATATCATTCAACATAGGAGAAACAATATAAGCAACTTCTGGGTATAAAATTGATTCTCAAGCTTAGGTCTGTGCACTCTCTCCTCTCATATTAGTATTTCTGGGGACACAAAGAGTAGTCAAATGGACTAATCATCCATCCTTTTGGACCATCATTCAACATAGGAACACTTCTTTTCAACATTTTGGCGAGATAACTAGAAGTTTGGAGAAGTTTAAGGCCCATCTAAGGTAGTGACCCACTATCTTAGTGAATTGATGGTTTCATCCTCGATTTTATGGAGTGTTTTCTGCATCTAGAATGAACTTAGGTATTCTTCATCAACTCTTAACACATTCCTTACATACCTTGTGGGAATGTTTTGGAGTTGCTTGACACTTGGAGGTTTGATAGAGCCTGGATGATTTCAGGAGTAAAACACTGCTACTATTGATGCATTCCATCATAGAAGAGCCACCCAATAGTGACAGGTCACCCCTTAAAACAACAATATGGGCTATAAAAAGTAGGATTGATAGTTAGTGATAGATCAGCCCTAAAATAATAATCCGAGCTATAAAAAGTAGGATTGATAGTTTAAAGACCATGAAAAACACCCTAGAAGTAGACTTGCAGTCTGCAATTTTGAAAAGTCTATTACTACTAACAAACTCATATCCCTGTTAACAAAATTAACAAAAACAACATAGGGATCACATGCATTAGTTTCAATCAAGGAAGAAACGTTTTCTCCACAAACCAATGTCACAACTAAGAGCCATCCTTCATCTTGTGCCTTCACCCCATGATTAGAACCTAGATAATATTATCACAACAAAGGAACAATTTCACTGATTGAACTAAGAGTTAAATGTATGAACATAATTAAATTTGACTGAATAGAACTCATGTGGTTGGCATTAACTAACAATTTTTATTTTATTTTGGACAATGACTAGAAAAGAAACTGTCATGGATCGAGTAGGTGCATTCCTTGTAAAAGTAGTGAATGAAACATGGATCATATGTTCATGACTTACTCCTTTGGTAAGTCAGTTTGGAAGGAAGTAACAAACTCCATAGTTGGCTCAAATAAATGGGATAAGAGGACTCTCAAGGAATTCCTTTTACACTGGCTAATAGAAAAAGACAGTCACCAATTTTAAGGCACTTTTTTTGTATTTTTGTTTATAGTGTTTGGTGGTCCAGAAATCAGATGTGATTACTTGATAAGGTGTTTAACGTTGCTCTAGTAACGCATAGGATCAAATTGGTTATGAATGATAATAAGGTTTCCCCAAAGGAGAAATAAGTTAGATTCAAATTCATGCTAAGTATTGATTAAGAGATGTCTTGGGGTTTTATTGGTGGTACAATTCAAGGAGACCCAATTATAAGTGGAGTAGAAGCAATACTTTACTTTCATTCTTATCATTATTTTACTTTGAAGTATATCGCAGGGCAAGGTTCTAACAATCATGTAGAATTTTATGCTTTGTGGGTTTTGTTAAAAAAATGTAGAGGAGCAATGATTAAATCATGTTCAATTTTATGGAGACTCAAAACGCATGATAGATTGGTAAAAACAAACAGAGAAACATTAGAAATATGGGACTTGTTCCTATTATGAATAAGGTGAAGGAGGTAATAGCTACAATTGAGTTTTTTTTTAACTCATATATATAAATAATTCAACACAAATGTGGATTCTTTATCTAAAGAAACGCTGACCTTGCAGGAGGGTACCCTAATTGTACATGAGTACAAGGAAACACTCTCTTTCCAGTATTGTAGAAGACTCTGTATTAATGGTTTCTTAGGAATCTCCTGTTGCATTGATAGAACTATTAGATTGCTATGTTAATTTCCTGAAAGTTTAATCCAGGATTAGCATTTCTTTGTCTAGTGATTGAACATGATGTTTGGAGTATGTCCCCTTTCATTAGCCAAAGGGATCATGATGTCCTAGTACATGAAATCAAAATTTGATACAAGGAAACTATTTCTGCATTTACAAGGGATAAACATGTTCATATAAAAAATCTCCAATTAACATGATAAAATAACACATAAATACTGGTACACATAACTTCAATTTTAGATTTCTCAACAATTATTGAAATTGAAAAAGGTTGTAGATGTTTTATATATTTAACACATTAACATGGAGGCCAAAAGTTATGAATGCCTGATAAGTTCATTATATTTTTGGAATGACTCCTATAGTTTTTTGTGGCACAGGGTACTTGAAGAAGGATGTATCAATAACCCATCCTTGAAAAGAGATAACATATGGGGGTCACAATATCTTCACTGCTGGAGGTACTGGAAAATTTCTCCCAGAAAGAATTAAGGAAAATGTCAAGAGAAATCATAAAACACAATAAGCTAATACAAGAATAAATGTTCATCTTGTCCAAACTAAAATAAATATCTAGATGTGATTTTGTCCACATATGCGCATTAAACAATGCCAATATTCTTAGGATAAACGCTAACTATAAGCAAGGTAAGAAATCCCTCGTTAAGTCTACAATTTAGCAATTTCTTACAACAATGTTTGAGTGCCCATATTTACTTGTCTAACTAAGTTTGTAATCATGAAAATTAGAGATATGAGCTTATTTGCGTTCTATGATTATTTTTACCAATATACCTTGGAAGATTTTAGAAGGAAGCAATAATAGCTTCAAATTCTAGTTCCACCAAAGCAACACCCCAACATAATACATGCTCTAAGTAGTTTTTCCATATAAATTACAATACTAAGATTTGTGAATAACTATGACAAACCAACAAATATATAGTATGTATTACACAATTGGAACACAATCATTGTTCCGGAATCCATCACAACATCATTAGTTTGTTTCCCCTTGTATATCCAAAATATTAAAGCTTGCAAACAATTCTAACTTCTGATAAATGAGAGAAAACCATAGTTTAGTCCAATGACGACGAACAATTGAAAATATGTTATCAACAAATGACAGAGATATAAATTTGATAGTCCTCATTGCCAATGTGATAAACACAAAATTTTTGATGGCAGATAAAATATCTTGGTGAATTCTAAGTGGAATATGCCCAAATGATGGTGCAATTGGGAACACATTGATTTGGTTTGTGCCTGTCTCTGGGGCATGACCCCAAATGAAGTTTGTTGAAGGTGTCCACCTATGATTGAGTGCCTGTAATAGCACTAGTATGGACATTCCAAAATCCCAGGAATTGAATGGAGGACAACACATTCGTGGGTGTTGTTCTTTCCATAGGCGTGGATTATTTAAATTTAGACTTCTTCTAGCGCCCCACGCTAGGAATCTATCCCAAGGAGAGAATATTGTCTCCGCTTTTGAAATTAGTTATGGTCTAGTCTTATTTTGTTTATTGACGCCCACTTCCAATCCGAGTATGAGCCAAATTTTTTGAAGCCCCCATGCCCGTGAGATAAATATGAAACTAAAAAGCAAGACTATATATAAATATGAAACTATATTAAACAATATTTATAATATAAAACTATTTATTTTATTTTTATAATATATATAAATATAAATATTTATTTTATTTTATTTATTTTTATATTATAACTATTACATATAAATATATATTATAAAAATGTATTTTTGGACAAATCTTTTAGACAATATTTCAAAGTTATTATCTTAAACAAAATAGGTTATTCTAAAACTATTACATTTTCATGTCAATCCTCCTTATCTTAAGAAAATTGTTCAAAGTTTAGGGAATTTATGAGAAGAGGCCATCCATGTAAAAAGGAAAAAATTGTTGAATGTGTAAATCCTTCCGTGTTCATCCTAGAATTGTGTAGTGTCCCTTTTTCAAATTTTATTAAAATGACCAATTTTTCACTTTTTCTCCTATTTCGACTTTTGACTAGTTTTCATGTCTAGGTCTCCAAATTGACCCAAATACTCCCAAATATTCTGGGTGTATGAATGATATTAATACTTGAATATGATTTTCAGGGATGATTTATTACCCTCCAATTACTTCTGCAAACTTGTTTAATATTCTGGTCAAAGTAAGAGTCTTTACTAGCAAATTGGGGTTCCAATTCTCTTTGAGTAAATGCTGGAAATGACTTCTCAAATGATCCCAAACCCACTTGAATTTATGAAAATGGGTAGAGTATGTTTAAGGGACATTTTTAAGGTATCATATGCATCATTATTCAGTTTATACATGCTGTTATGACCCTCTCCCAAACAAATACAAAATCAGTAATTTGACCCTTGGAGAAATGACACCAAATCTTCTCCAAATGCAATCAAACTGAATAAAATGACCTCAAGTGCTTAATTTATGAAAATAAAACTTGTAATACTCATAAATTAAATTTAATTCATCATAAATATATTAGAGAGACATTCTTCCATTCTAAATAATCCACATTACCATGGCATACATCAATATAGTGGGGAAATGGTCATTATTTGCTCATTAATAGTCACTTTGCATACAAACCTTTGATATTTCGACCTGAGAATTTATGAGAATCAATAACAGAGCATATTAAATTTATTACAATCATAAATTTATCAGGATAATCTCTCCCAAAGAGTATAATAACTCACCCAAAGCGCAATCCCTCCATGAGCAAGAATATGCAATAAAAACTGGAAATGGTTGAGAGAAAGTGTTGCACTAGAAGGAACCACGAGCTTACCTGTAGCTTACACCTGCAAATAAAAAATCCATTAAATCTCCATGAAATACCTGAGTGGCCTCTCCAAACACCAACTTCTATGGGAATCTTTCACCCTCGAAATTGGCTAAGGAAAGAAACTAGTCATCCACTAGCTCTCTTAATTCACAAATGCAAATTTCTCAAATTTCTCAAATCTCTTGTCTTGGTTGATATGTGTATTTTATAAATATCCTTATCCTTATAAGGTTACCATTCCATCCACAAACTAAATCCAATTTTAATTATGGTGTGTGCTCAAGATTTGCCATGTGTCCTCCCTTTCCCAGCCTTCCATCTTCCCCCAATTCAAGTGGGAACCCATTGAGCTTCCCCAAATCACATGAGCACCATATTGGATGCTGTATTTCGACTTGACATGTCATAATGGTCATATTTCAGCATTTAGGTATGCAATATGTCATAAATTTCATGGCATCTTCATCATTGGTGCCATAGATTTCATAGATGTTAGGGAATCTGGCCCTAGTGTCCAAGAAGCTCCCATTTGACTCTTCCTCTTCCATGTAAGTTTAATTTCATTCCCAATTCGACCTATTATGCATATGGACAAGTTTATTATCCTTCTAAGTCATCCAAGAACATTAGGCTTCCCATGGATTCGAAATTGCAAGAGGAGGATGCCATGTGGCACAGAAATTATAGCTTATGTGGGCCCCATAATATCCATGTGTCTCCATGCTCCATTTCCACTTCAATTTTCTCTTGTATTTATTTAAATAGATCCATCATTTATTATTTATTCCATTCTAATGTATGAACATTATTTATTATCTCCCTTATTAAAATTCCAAATGTATCCATCCAACCTAGGGAACTAGTAGGATTGATGGAATTGTCCTGCTATGCAATTATAAAAATGGGGACATTATAGTCCTCCCCACCAAAGATTTCTTTTCATAAATCAATTTAATATTTGTATTCTAAAAAATATTTTCATATTCCCAAGTGGCATCCTCATTTGGTACTCCTTCCTTTGCACCAAGTGCTCTGTTATGGTTCTTCTCATTAATTTTCTTTTGCTGCAATTTTAGTAGTGGCACTCATGTACTGCAATTTTGTGTTCCCAAAAGTAAGAGATGTGGATTGTGCATATTGATATATCCTGTAACATCACCACTAACACAAAAATGATTAATCAAATACATAAAAACCAATTTTGTACAAATAAAATTTACCTCCATATTTTGGAAACCTTTTCTCAACTTTCACCCCCTTTTGCTTTTGTATAATTCTTTGAAGTTGGTGCTGAGTTATCAAACTTTGAGTTTCTTAATATTCCAACAAAATTTTAGAGAGGAACCACCATTCTTGTTTCTGCACTACTCTGATTACAATCATCTTCTCAAGTGGTGAATAAATCTCCAATACTACTTGTTTCCCCCACAATTGAAACCAATGAGACCAAAAATGATCCCAGGGTCCCACATGATCCTGATACATGCATGGTGTGAAATGTCTATGATGGAATTCCATGAAAACCAAGCATGTGAAAATTGAATCCATCTCTCAAAATTTCTCCCACATAGGAAACTGGAACATTGATATGCAAGGATGAACTCAAATAACTGAAGGTAACAACCAAACTGCTACTCCAAGTGAGATGAAACCAAGCAATTCCAGGACCCCATTGCTGGTATTGCACCCTTAAAAAAATCACGAGTACAAAATATATATCATGAACTTACATAATAGCATCATACAAATTTACATCAAGAAGGTACCTCATCAAAGAATCGTGAAAGTGCTTGTACCTACGAGTAAGTAGATCACCATGTGGCCCATACACACAAGCATCAAGTATTATATCATATCTTCCCCAGTGACATAGATGAGGATCCCATGTCCTATAATGCTCATCCAAACATATATAATGTGCATCAATATAATAAGCCATGTGTTCTTTCATGCAAGAAGTGAATGCAGAACCTCTACCAAAATATGAACCAAATAAGGAGTAAAGAAAACATGAAGACTTCAAGTGGATCAAGGATGTCTCATAAATACACCCATGAATATATATATCATCATGAGATAATAGAGGATGTTTCTTCCAATAATAATTTTATTCAATCATATATCTCTTCACCCAATTTTGGGATGAAGTTCCTCCAACATCAAATAGATTAGGCAAGGAGCAAGGAAAATCATGAGTCTCCAAGTGACTCAAGTGAACATTGTAGGTGCACCCATGTAGATGTGTATAATAATAATGTAAAAAGGGATGCTGCTGCAAATGTAAATAATATGGTTCTCTAATCATGTCATCATTAGAAGGAGAGATATAAATTCCATACCCTTCATGTGGCACTATAAAAAAAGAAACTTTTCACCCATACTTCACTAGGATAAATGCTGCAAAATTTGGAAGTGTAGGATGTGGGAGAAATAACCAACTCTCCCAAATGATCATAAAGTGCAAAATTTTCATTATGTTAAGGATCCATAGAGGTAGGATTATGCACCTCCCTTAAAAATGCAAAAAAATCCTCATGGTTTGGTTCAAAGGTAGTGGAATAATGTACTTCTTCAAAAAGTGTGCATCCATATTCAAGAGGCAACTCAAGTTCCTCTTCCACCACAACTAGTTATTGTCTCTCATCAATCTCATATTCAAACAAATAAAAAACCTGCAATTTTCCATGTTTCTCATGATCCCTCATGTCATGAGAATCCTCCAAGCAATCTACCATATGAGAATTTGAAACATAGGAGAAAGGACAAGTAACTTGCAACCTCTCAAGAAGTTTCTCCTTTTGAATTTTGAGCTTATGAATATCCTCATTATTATCAAAGTATTCTTCATGTAAAAATTCATTAGGCTCAACCAAATTATTTCTATAAAAAATCAAGGACATGAAATTACCTTCAATGTTGCACATTTCTCTTTGAATCTTCTCCATGTCTTCAAGGAAGGATGGATTCTCCAATGAAGACATTTTCCAACAAAAAATTGACAGAAATTATTTAGGGTCATGGAGTATGCTAAGGGCCTCATGGATATCCATTTCACTCATCTTCAAATACCCTTCAATGAAGGATGGTTCATGGGAGTGAACCTCCTCTTCTTCTTTCTTCTTTATTTGATCAACTTCTTGAAGCTCAAGTGGTGATGGGGAAGTTGATATTGGTTATTAATTATCTCTCACAAGGTATTCATCCTTGTTCGTATGAGAAATTAGGCTTTAAACAACATTTTCAAATCTTATATCTATGTCACCAACATAGGGTTGTGCGCACCCATTAGTAGGTTCTCCTTCATAGTTCAAGGATCCATCAATAGATTCTCTTTGATTGGAACAACCCCCATTAGTAAGGATTGTGTTATTGTATTCACATTCCTCTTTATGTTATTCTCTATAATCACATTGAGGTAATTTATGCTCCACTTCACGGTTCTCTGTTTCTTCCTTTAATGGTGTATCTAGGCTCTTTTCACAATTAGGATGTTTTTTTCTCATTTCATTCTCCTCCAAAATTGTGGATTACTGATTGTCACTTGTTGAATTCACATTTTCCTTATTGTGACTAAATCCATAATTGAAAATATATTCTTGGAAATAATACCACTCATGTATATCCCCTCTCAAATTTCGATACTCCTGGAGACATGCTTCAATATCTATGGTTGTAATTTCTGTAATTGTTGGTCGGGGAGGAAGGAAAGTGGGAATTGTGGTTCTATTGTGAAGCCAAGACATGACTGCAACTTTTTATTCAATTTATGTTATTAATGAATAGGTTCCAAGACCATTCTCTAATACCACTTGTAATTTCCCTTTTTCTAATTTTATTAAAATGACCAATTTTCACTTTTTCTCCTATTTCGACCTTTAACTAGTTTTGATGTCTAGGTCTCCAAATTGACCCAAATGCTCCAAAATATTGTGATAAGGTGTATGAATTATATTAAGACTTTAATATTATTTTCATGTATTATTTATGACCCTCCAATTACTTCTACAGTTTAATATTCTAGTAAAAGTAGGAGTCTTTACTAGCAATCTGGGGTTCCAATCCCCCCTGGGTAAATGTTGGAAATGGCTTCTCAAATGCTCCAAAACCCACTAGAATTTATGAAAAGAGGAAGATAATGTTTAAGGGACATTGTTAAGGTCTCATATGCATAATTATAAGTTTATATAGGCTGTTATGACCCTCTCCCAAACAACTACAAAATCACTATTTCGACCCTTGGGGAAATGACACCAAATCTACTACAAATGCAATTAAACTAAGTAAAATGACCTTAAATGATTAAGTGATGAAAATTAAACTTGTAATACTCATAAATTACATTAAATTCATAAATATATCAGAGATACATTCTTCCATTTGAAATAATCAGCATTACCATGGCATACATCAATACAGTGGGGAAATGGTCAATGTTTGTTCATTAATAGTCATTTTACATACAACCATTTGATATTTATACTCGAGAACTTTTTTATAATGAATAAAATATAATATTAAACATATTACAGTCATAAATGGATCAGGATAAGCTCCTCCAAAGAGTACAATATCTTACCCAAAGCGCAATCCCTCTATGAGCAAGAATATGCAATAAAAACTGGAAATGGTTGAGAGAAAGTGTTGCACTAGAAGTAACCACGAGATTCCATGTATCTTAAACCAACAAGTAAAAAATCCATTATAAATCCATGAAATACCTAAGTGTCCTCTCCAAACACCAACTTGGATGGGAATCTTTCACCCTCGAAATTGGCTAAGGAAGGAAACTAGCCATCCACTAGCTCTCTCAATTCACAATTGCAAATTTATCAAATGATAAAAATCTATTATCTTGGTTGATCCCTATATTTTATAAACATCCTTATCCTTCTATGGTTACCGATCCATCCAAAAAATCAATCCAATTCAAATTAGGGTGTGTGCTCAATATTTGCCATATGTCCTCCCTTTCCTAGCCTTCCATCTTCCCCCAATTCGAGTGGGAACCCATTAAGCTTCATCAAATCACATGAGCGCCATATTGGATGCCATATTTTGACCTGACATGTTAGAATGGTTAAATGTTATCCTTCAGGTCTGCAATATTTCATAAATGTCATAGCATTTTCATCATTGGTGTCAT
The DNA here is from genome assembly GCA_001517045.1 of Pseudotsuga menziesii. Classification (NCBI taxonomy): domain Eukaryota; kingdom Viridiplantae; phylum Streptophyta; class Pinopsida; order Pinales; family Pinaceae; genus Pseudotsuga; species Pseudotsuga menziesii. The sequence continues at coordinate 391,782 of LPNX010493662.1, read as the reverse complement.
AGATGTCATAAATGTTAGGGAATCTATCCCAAGTGTCCAAGAAGCTCCCATTTGACTCTTCGTCTTCCATGTAAGTTACATTTCCTTCCCAATTAGACCTATGATGCATATGGCCAAGTGTATTATCCTTCTAACTCATACCAGTAGGGCCATCTTTAAAGTGGTAGTTAACACCATAAGGACAACCATCTTGATTTTTATAATGCCTGCACTCGAGATCACTTAAATTAACATTACTTCCCTATTGTTGTTGGTGTTGAAAAAATAACCCTTCAAAATGGGTGGAATGGTTCCCATTTTCATACGACCCCCCTCCATATGAACCGCCTCTGTATGACCCTCTTGAGCCTCTTCCGTACAAACCTACGCCCATTGTAGGTGGGTATCTTCCTTGAGGTGGCCTTGGAATAACCTCGTTAACCTCGAGATTGGGGTTGGCGTTGGGGTTAGTTTTAGGGTTAGCCCATGTTGCATTGACATTAAACCCATGCCCCCAGTTTGGGTTAGGTCCATAGTGATAATTAATGCCAGAGCTAAGATTCAGACTAGACTTCGTATTCGTGTTAATGTTTCCACCAGAGGAGGTCCATGCCATGCCATTGGTGTTGTTTGTGTCATAGCCATGAGGTTTATTAAACATGGGCTTGAAGGAGTCCATGTTTACAAGATTTCAAACAACGGAGAGGGAGAGATTCACACATGGTTCGCGAATGTTGTCGTTTAACAAGCATAGAATAATTGGGTCTGCGAGAAAACATGCATAAAAAGGAAACCCACACATTATGATGATATGGAAAGGGATAGAGGGCTTCTCACTTGATTAAACAAAAGAGGAAAAACCCAAAAACCACTAAAATGACAAAATCCAAACTGCCAAACAAATAAATTAACAAAAAAGGTCGAGATTAGGAGATGAATATTTAGAGGAATAGGGTATTTCTTCGGACATATATATGGGTGTACCATGTCTTGTCACTTACCTACTATATATGTTGCAAAATATATATGGACATATATTTATAGCTCGGGCGATGTTAGTGCTTAAGTGCAATATAGGTTGCAAAAGCTCTTTTCCCCTGCTATATATGTTTGGAAAAAAAAAATTAATTTGAAGGTGGAAAAATTTATCATAATTTAGTGGTCAATTTGTAATGAGGACGACAATTACTGAATCATATCCTCTAACGTTGGTTGATTCATCACCATTATTCAAGGAAAAATATTACTTGAAATGACCTGCTAGTGGTCCATAAAGACATAGAATTCCTAAAATCCGATAAATCATAAGTACATATTGAGGAATAATAATTTGGCATGGTAAACGAATTCGAGTAATGAAAAAATTCCAAGGTGTATTTTCAATAAACTAAGCACAAAAAGGGACCAAGAAAAAGAGCATACAACAGAAATCAAGCACATGAAAAAATATTACACTTCGTTTTGATTAAGATAAGAAAGTGTACATGTATATCTAGGAAGTTACCTGACTCTTTGGAGGAAAGCCAATAGAATGAAGAAAGAACCAATGGTTCTCTTCCACTATTTAAAGTTTCCATGAATGAGATTTCATGAGTGAGATGCCAACAACTATCTCCTCTACCTGTGATGTATTAAGAACCAACCTATAGGTGAGCTAACAGATGACTACAAAGGGAGAGGACTCATAATTATTTCCAATTCTATTCAGAGAGTATAGTTAATATATCCCTATAAATGGATATTATCAATGATCTCTTGCCAACAAAAGACAATTATGTTCAAAGTTTTGAACTAGAGAAATGGCGTGAATGTTGAAATGGTGGTACATTATAGACTTTTACCAATCACCAAAGGTCAACCATGCAACGAGGAGGATGTGATCTGAGTTAGCGCTAGGGATACCCTAAATGCACTACAACAAATCCTGGAATTAGCGTCCCATTTAGCGACCCTTTTTAGTGTAATTTGTTTTACATTGAGTGGTCAAACTAGATGCTAAATGGGACGCGCCATGGACAAAACTTAAAGCGTCCCAAAAAATGTCTTTTTTTGCTTCCTAAATAGCATCCTTTATGACGTCCAAAATAGCGTCTCTTTTTTTTCTTCCAGAATAGCGTCCAACTTTGCTTCCTAATAAACATCAAGGTTTTCTTCCAGAATAGCGTCCAAATTTGCTTCCTAAACAATGTCGAGGTTTGCTTCCTAAATAACGTCCTACTTTGCTTCATAGAGAGTGTCCACTTTTGCTTCTTAAATGAAACCCCCATTAGCACCATATTTGAATCCTTAATAGCACCACGTTAGTATCGAAATTAGCATCCATTTTTTCTACCACTTTAGCATCCCATTTTGCACCATGTTTTACTTCTAAATATGTGCCAATTTTCGCTTCCGAATTTGCACCAATTTTTGCTTCCTTTTTTGCATCATGTTTTGCTACCAAAATGATACCAAATATTTCTTCTATTGTTGCACCGTATTTTTCTTCCTATGTAGCGCCATGTTTTGCATCCAAAGTAATGTCTTATTTTGCTACCATATCAACACCATGTTTAGCTTCATCATTAGCGCCATGTGTTGCATCCTTTTTAATGCCTAGTTTCACATCTCTTATGTTTTGGTCACTATTTTAGTCATTTTTAGTATTTAATCGATATTATTATATCATTAGGGAATGTAGGAATTGAACCACCAACCTCCTACTTGTAAGGCAGGTGCTCTTCCATTGAACTAGAACCCTTTAAGAATTTGAGAACCTAACTTACACAGTCCTCTATAATGGTAAAAAGGATGAATGCACAACTTTGAGTATCTAATGGTTGAACAAAGAAACAAAGAAAGAGGCTTTTGTAATACCAGAAAGGACACTCATCAACATCAACAGTGTTGCATGTATCAGAAGATGACAATGTAATAGTACCAATTTGGTTACCTAAAATCATGTAGCTTGGGCATTCTGGTTATATCAGGACCTGATAAGCCATGTGATTAGCAATACACATTAGTGCATGCACATGACCAGAGAAAAAAAGCAATGTTCCACCAGTCTAGCTAGCATCCAAATTATCACAGCCTGGTTACAAACATGTAATATCTTGCACCTTATTCTAGTAGATAGATAATTCTACTGTTGGTCCTAGCTACATGTGATTACACACGAGATAAGTTATAACTTATGTACCAACATAGTTACCTACATAAGATCAGTTCTAACAGAGTGGGGAAACAAGAGTGAAAACAAATAGAGTGTGCCTTGAAACATATTTTATATCATTGCAATGAATTATGAATTTTCGATTCAAGCATTTAAAAGCATGAGAATTGAGAATTAATTGCAGAAATCCATCTGGGAAATAGCATGAGTGCTATAAGGAAACTTAATTCCAATGTATTTAAATATTTATAAGTTGTAGTAGGAATAAACCACTCAATAAATATGTTTGGGGGTGGGGGTTGAAGGTATTATGGAAGGAATTTTCAGTGGAAACAACATACACTGAGAATCTACAATATCTTCCTGAACATCAAAAATGGTGAGTACAAAAGAGTAATGTGGCTGAACTACATCGAGTGGATAATGGTACTCATTATGATGAAGGGATCAAAGGGATCAAAAAGAAAGTTTAGAGAAAAGAATAGTACCATTTCTAAAATACTGACCATTCCAAGAACTCTCTAGGAACGATTTATTGGTGTCCATTTCTTGTCATTTTTTGGGAACTTTTCCAGGTTGTATCCTTCAAGAGATGGGTCATTCCCATAAAACAAATGTTGTAACAATCATTTCAGCCTGTAGAGTGTATTTTATGCCCTCATTTGGATATAAAGGAAGCGAACGTAAAGTTTAAGAAAAACCAACAAGAAGCTTAGATTAGTCTGACCTAATATATTGCTAGTAATCAAATACTTAACAGAAGTCAGCTATGATAATTCATCTAGTTATCAGTGAGAAGATAAAGTTACCAGGATATAGATAGATATATGTACATATATGGTAACACATTGGATACAATATGGTTGGATATGCATATATAAAAATACATGTAAAATATGTGTGAGCATTTAAAATACATGTATTTCCTAATATTTCTAGAGTTTTAAAAAAGTATTTCCCTTGGCTTAATGTATTTCCTAATAAAATGCTCTACAAAAATAGATATTGACCCATTTTCCATTTTTCATATGGCATAGAGTTCCTATTCAAAATTTTCTTAAGCTCACAGCTTGGCCCAATGGAAGGGTGCTACCCTCAGTGGGGGTTATTGAATAGTTAAAAAATATATAGCTGTTTTTTTTTTTCAAAATAAGGCCCAAATACATACAAATGACAAAGGTTTTCATAATTTCATATAAACTAAATGTGTACCTCATGAATATGAGCTCAATTTTGAAAAATCCTATCCTCATATGTTCCAACAACCTAAATAAAATGCTCCACCCTGTCCAATATTACCTGCATGATAAAATGTTCTACATTTTAGTGTGATATCAGCTTATCTGGAAATTTAGCTGTATCCAAACCAGTTAACACCCTTTCATTCAATTTTCAGTAACTTCAGACATAGGAGACATCCTATAGCCTTTATAAAAATCCATGTGCATTTGAAATTTCAGAAAGAGAAAACATTATACAACTTTAATGCCAGCAGTTGGATAAAGCTGGTCAAGATGAACTTGGTATCATTTCCATCAATCTAGGGACATGAGATCTTGCAATTCAAGTGATAATTAAAATTTCAAAGGCCACACAACTTCGGATTGCAAGATTTAGAAGACCAAAGTGAAAATATCACAATATCTAGTAACATATAGTGAAGTCCTTTGGTCAACATAATATTTTCCAACAAAAAATATATAATAAATGCAATCAACGTCATAATACCTAGCCTACATATGTCAAATAGCCACCCATTGCACTGAATTCTTTCTTGTATATAGCCATGAGCAAATTAATTGCACCCTGTAAAATAGAAAATAGACACCAACAAATTATCTTCCAGAAGAATATTGTCACAGAACCAAAACAGAGAATGTGAGCTGTAAAAACAGATCTATAATAAATTGTCTACATACTAGAGATAATCATTCTTAGAAGTTAGAACAAAGCAATCAGCTTGGACATACAAATATTCCAAGCATTTCAACTTAAATGAATTTTAGAACATAATGTAAATTTAGATAATATTTATTCAGGAACTATTTAAAGAATTCAAATAGAATATAGGAGGTGTAACATCTCTACATACAAACCTCATGAATTACCAAAATTTAGACATTTGGTTAAGACCAATATTCTCCTATGTAACACAGCTTGCTATATAAGACGATCACATAGGCATAGGTAGAAAATGCTTCTCTTAAGAAGATAAAATGTGACAACATCAATGGAAAACAATTATTTTCACAATATAAGAAAATTGAAACTCAATTGTCAAAATATTTCAATAAAACAATGCCATGTCTCTCAATAAATAACACAGTACATGACCGACTCTTATCAGAAGAAATAATCTGCCTCATATTTGTCTCTCTCCTCCGAGAATAATTTTGTGTCAATACCTATGCAGTATTTTTAAACAACAACCAGTACATAGCTCATTTAAGAACTCATTTCATTACACGAACATCATATGAAAACCAGCCATGTAATTAAAACCCTTAAATATTAGTTGATAGAGATAGGAATGAAGTTATCTACAATTGCAAAAAGCACTTGAGCAATTCAATTTAAAGTGAATACTTAAATGTAACTTCCTCAGGTTGTTTAATAAAATCCTAATGCTTTTTATACTCGACAATCCACTGGAAAACCTGAATGATAAAGATAAGATAAACACCCTTCTGTCTATCAGAAACTCTCCACCAGACATAAGCTAAATGACTTGCACTTATTGTCCAATATTGGGAAAGGGAAGAAAAAAAACAGACTTAAATTTCAAATTGTAAACAATGAAAAAACAAGGAAAATTACTTCTACCGTCATTTCAGTCTCAATAAACCGTGTCTTCGAATCTCTTAAGAAGGCCCTGAAGTTTTTCCAAGACTTGTTACAAAATCTCCTGGCATATTTCTCAACATGGTTCTCAAAGGCAGAGTACAACATCAGTCTGGACCTATATGCAGGAAATGAAACTTCTTGAAATAAAATAGCATAGTCAGCATGTGTCCAATGCTGACATCACCTTATCTGAGTAGTTGAACAAAGTAACCCAAAAGCATCAGAACCCACAACTGCAATCTCACATATAGTGCAGAGATTCCCTTGTATGCTTGGAACAAAGTGTGTTGTATAGTATGGACAGGACACATCCTTCTAACCACGGTATATGGGTGTGAAAGTTGCCCCACAAACAACAAAAGGTTTTCTGAATTCATAATTTAGTTTTTTGGCATCCTGCAACTTCCTCTCACATGCATGAAGAACTTGTTGGGCCTTTGTTGGATGGTTAGTAGGGGGATCACTCTCCAGCAGCCACCGAGCAAAGTTAACAGCCGTATTGAAGTTCCCTCCCTTGTAGCAAACACCCATGGAATTCAGCAAAGGCAACCTCAAATGGACTTGTTGAAGGTTGCAATGAGTAAAATAGGCTCCAAGCTCTTGCTTCCAAACAACATAATCCTTAACTTCGTTTCTCTTGACCTCCATTTGAAGACCTAGGACATATTCTTTACCAATTTTAATCAATTCCTTCACCTCATCAACCTCTCTTCTTGAATATACAACAATAACTAGAATAGTGTGCAAGATGGTAAGAAATAGCCTCAATGCTTCACTAAAATTCCTGTCTGTTGTGGCTCTGTAAGCTAGTCTAATTTTATCATCTAATAAAGAAAACCTAAATACCAAAGCCGGTGGACCTCTGAAATTTGGAATAGTAGTCTCAGTCCACCCTCTCTCTATTGCTAAGGAGACCACCGGTGCAGAAACAAATGCTGGAAGGTATGTATGGCTGCCCGTGTAAAGATCCAAAAATAAGGGTTTTAATGGAGTGAAATTCTTAATACCAAGTTGTCGAATTAATAGGCGCATAGATGTATCAAAGTTACTAGTAGTTGCATGCTCACTTGCAAGAGAATATTTTTGTATCCAGATTTGGCTTACTGCCATACCTGGTGATGGGGTAACAAATGACACTGTATGAGTTGTACCTGCAACATTTTCCGTAGTGACATCTGCTGGTAACTCCAAATATTTTAGATCCCATCCTCCTTCATCATCATTATATCCTCTCACTTTTGTATCATCTACCACCACAACCTCACCATTTTGTCCTTCAACTTTAGCAATGTCAAGGTCTTCACCCCAATTAGCTTCAACTCCTTCATCCTCTTCCTTGTGGAATGAACCCAAATTGGCTTTAGATCCTTCATCCTCTTCATCATGGACTCCTTGTGTGTGTGGAGAATGCCTTTTCTAGTGCAAAGTGTGTCATTGCATGAGCCTTGGAAGTGCCTCGTAAATATGAAGTTATTGGTGAGGGTTTTTAGCCATAGATAAATTCATATGGGATTATTTTGGTAGCACTATGGTAAGTGTATGGTACCACCACTCTACAAGGGTAGTCATTGTGCCCATCAGTGTGGAATTTTTTAAGCAAAGCATTGTAAATAGGTTTCTAAGCACTTCTTAACCTTTTTTCACTAACCATCAGTTTGGGGATGGTACATAATGCTCCTTGTTATAGCCTGTTTTTGCTTCTCATTTTCAATGCATTTGCTTATGTTTTGAAGCTTGGTTTTGTTCATTTCTTTTAAAAAATTTGGTTCTTAGGTTAGTTTAAATCTTTTTCTTTAATTTTCATGTTTGTATTTAAGTGATTTCATAGTTTTATTTTTCCAATTTTGGTTTTATTTATCAAAAATTCATAGTTAAAGAGCTTATAGAATGTTTATATGAATTAAAAGGTCCTAAAAATATCATAAAGTTTTGATTTAGATCATTTAACCAAATTTAATCCATTGTTATGAGTTGTATTTTTGAAAATCATTGAAATAGGTTTTCTTGTAGCGCAAGCCTGAAAAAGTTACACATTCTAGATACAAGAGAATTGCGCTGTTCGAAAATCATGATTTTTGGTTCAAATTTTTGGAAATTTGCACAAATGAGATGTCATTCATACTTGGCTAATGGATTTGATACGTGTTCTTTTCTAGAATGATCATTGTGACAGGTGTTAATACTTCAAGCAAGTCATCATTAGGGTAAGTTACGGTGGTCTGGTGCAGATTAGTGGAGTAATGATGATTAACCATGATGAGGCAAATTCGCCTTGAATTACGCATCTTTTGAAGCGCATGAATATCATATGAGTTCGTGGCAAAGTTTTAGTAGTTTGTAATCAAGTTTTGAAGTAGGTCAGAAATTTAGGGCTTTGAGGGGTGACTGTTTGAAGCTATCATGGCGATCAGAGGAGGTTTAAAGAATAAAATTGGACACCTAACAGACAGAAGCACGTGATTCTAGAAGCTGAATTCACTATTCTAACAGGTAGGATGCGAATTGCTCTCATATTCCTTGTATTTGGTTTTTATTGATAGAAGATCAATTAGGGAATTAAATTGAGAATGCTAGTATATAAGCCTGATTGATACTGAATGTCGAATTTTCTCTGTCGAGAAAATTAAAATACTTCTCAGTCTAAGTGATAAAGTCCAGTTTGGGGGTTTGGTTTTCCAACATAAAATTATTTGTCAAGTAGCCAAGATTTGAATAAGAGTTAGAGTTTGTTTTACTGAAAGAAGCAGTTTGAAAGTCATTTAAAATGAAAAGAAGTGGTAAAACCAATAGAGCTAAACCTTCAGACATGTCCTGGGTTTAGACTTTTCCAAACTGTTCAAGATTGTTTTTAGAGGAAGGATGGTTAATATTTCTTGAGAGAATTGATGGGTATGATATAGAAGTCTGTTATAAATTTGCTCAGTGTTTGGATAAAGATATTGTTACTTTTGATACTTTGAAGTTTGAGTTGACCAGAGAATTGTTAGTAGAATCTACAGGGATCCCAGATGAAGGCGAATACTTGTTTAAAAAAGTGCCTTTCACCTTTGATGGACATAAATACTTACTTCTAGATGTGGTAGTAGATTGGGGTAAAGGAGTACATATTGAAAAATTTAAACCAGAATGGATAGAGCCAATTAAAAACCCGCAAAGTTATATCACTTGTGAAGGGAGATTTGCATTTGTTTTTAAGTATTATTTTAGATTTTTGTAGCATCTCAGCCATGAAGCAAAAATGAATCTTCCATTCTTTTTCTCTAAAAGTTTACAAAAGATGTCTAGTAGGGTGAAGGAGCATCAGGATCACACTAAAAAATTTGTGTTTCATCATGGGCTTATAAAACTAGTCATAAGTACTGTACTTCGAAAGAAGGAGAAATCATGGGAATATTTTCTTTTTTGGTCAGGATTTCAAACAAAGAAGGAAGATTAAACTCAGAAAATACAGTTGAATAAGGGTCATAATTTGGTCAAACAGATAAAAAAGAGAGTCATAGTTAAGATTGAAGAGGATAATGTACCAGAAAAATCTATGACTCAAGAACACAAAAATGTTGAAGTTGAACAACAGATCAATATTGAGGAAAATGAAATTTCAAAGGCAGAAGTGAAAGAAATAGAGCCTGTAGAAGCTACTTTTCATGAATAACTAAACCAAGAAGTAAAGGAAAAGGTGAAAGAACAATAACAAGTTCCTATTACAGTGCAGTCTGAAGATGAGGAAAAGTCATTGTTTGATGAAGTCAGGGTTCATACTGAACAGAAGATACAGACACAGTCTGAAGCAGAGGCAATGTCATGAGGGATAAAAAGAAAATTTGTCCAGCTAGATTCTATCAAACATCAAGGGAAAGTTTTAAGCATGTTATGAGAAATTGGAACAGCTTGGAAGCCCAAGACTAGACCAAAGAACAAACTCAAATTGAATATGAAGAAACTGTTAAACCCTAAACTAGCTAAAAAGAATATTATAGTAATTGAGGACTCTTCATCTCAGGAAGAGTTTGAAGACAATGAAGATAAAAAAGAAAAGGACATGAAGGGTAAAAATCAAATGGTTTCAGAAAATAAATCAACTTTTACTGAGACCAAAATTTCAGATATATTTGAGGAAGTTCGAAAGAAGGTAATTTTAGACCAGCATCAAAATGATTTAAAGAAACATCATTCAGTTATATGAAGCTCTTGTACAGAGAAAGGAAGGGTTGCTGAGCAATCAACCCAATGCATTATTGAAGCTAAAGAGTATTCAGAAATCCCTGTGGCCATGACAGAGCAGATGTAAGAATATGAGGAGATTTTTAAGAAGTTAAAAATCGATTGGATTCCAAAAGAAATGCATCCAGCATCAGAAGGGAAGTGCATTGATCCTGAAAATGAAAATTTGCAGAAGAATATCAAATAGTACAAATATAAAATTGATTACCTGTAGGAGGCAAATGAAGGACTAGTGACTGCCAACAGAAGACTGAGAGAAGATCTAGAAGAGGTAAATAACCACTATCAAGAATTGATTACAGTTTCTAAGGAGGCTTTAAAAAGAAAAAGACAGACTCAAAGTCTATTTACAGAACTAAAACAAACTATTTAAGAGCTAACACAATAGAATCAAGAGCTAATAGAAAGAGTTGAAGATTTGGAAGAAGAGCACCAAAAAGCAAAAAGGAAGACTCAAGATTTAGAAGGAATTGCTCTTTTAGCAGAGGTAGCAAAGGACTTGTAAAGTTTTTTAAGAATAGTGGTTATTAGTTAGTTTGTGAAAAAGTTATTTTATTTTTTGTATAATGATAAGTCTTATTGAACAATTGGGTAGTAGGACTTAAAGGTAGTTTGTTCATTTATGTAACTGTCTTTAAGAAAACAAGATAAAAGTAAGGCTGAGAAATGACCAAGGGTTCAATTTTTGTTGCAAGGGGAGGCTATCAAGCTGTGGTTTATGAGCTAAGTGTAGAAACTCTTATGTATTTTTGAAATACTGAATATGAAATATATGCAATTATAAGCCCTATTTAGCCTATTTGCTGGTTTCATTTCTGATTTGTCTAATCACTTAGTTAATATATTCATTTCTTCTTTGAGGTTATTATTCATGAAATGCTTGTTAACTGTGGATGGAATTCAATGCTGTGATTATTGTATTGGGTTTATTTTTTATATGTTATGCATCTCAGTCCTTCAATTGTGCATGATTTAGTGTTTGATTTATCATTGTGAAGTTTCTACCCTCTTGTTTACAAATTGTACAACCAAAACCCAAAAAAACCTATCTTACTTAATTGTGTTTTATGAGATTGTGTTGGCTTGTTCTTTTGTAGTCTGAGAACAATTTCTGGCACTAACACTCCTTTTCAACTAGGTACACTAAAGTTTAAACAACTCCTTCCAAAATTTCATAGTATATGTGGAATCCCAGTCCAACATAATGGAAATTAGCATTCCATGTAACTTAAAAATATAATCCACAAATACTTGGGAAACTATGGATGGTGTAAATGGGTGTGATAAGAAACAAAAAAAATCTCATTTAGAAAGGTATAAACTACTACCATGACTGGAATTGTTACAAAATTAAAGGAAAATCCTTTAAAGGAGTCGAGAAAATAAGATAGGAGGTAAGGCATGTGTTAGTAAGAAAAGAATAACCCAGAAGAAAAAAATATAGGATGAGAAAAGGGAGGTTGTTGCTACCCTAGTAAAAATGGGACACCAAATAAAAGTCCTCTCAAACCTCAAGCAAGTATCCCCTCAAAAGATAAGAAGGATCAGATCATTGGACAAAGAGATAGAGACAAGTCCCAAGTGGTAAAGAAACTAGCATTTGTTCCACAAATTCCTACCACGGACAGTGTATAAGAAGCCATCCCTTCTAGCCCAACAAAAAAAATTTGAAGAAAATCATGGGGTAGAACACACAAATAAAAGTCAAGTCAATACTAAGGACCTTATTACTCAACTGGAATAAGTACACTCCTTGTATGGGAAAAAATTCAAGAATCTAGAAAGTAAATAAAAGGTACAAGAACATAATTTTCTCTACCTCATCATGAGCAACAAATTTCAGGTTTACAATAAAAGTTTTAAATCATTTGATAGTAGCATTTAGAAAAAAATAAACAACTTTAGGATAAAAAATTGGCATTAATACCAAAATTGGAAATGAAAAACAAAGATATTGAACGCAGAGTTCATAACATTGATATATTGGAAGCATCAATTACCAAAGTTGCTGAGGTTGCAAAATTTATGGGGTAACAATTCTTTGAAAGTTAGAGGCCTTCAAGCCTTCCTTGTTCCTTGAACCTTCAGTACCCATAGATGCATGTTTTCTCACATTATTAGCTTGTTTTCTCCTCCCTTCATAAATTTGATGCATTCAAGATTGGCCATAAACCATAGATTGGTAAGTTACTTTTCCAGCAAATCTGCTTGCTTGGTCAGATTAAAAGTTTAGTAATAAGATGTGGTCAACGCCTTTATAATGGAATTAAAAAAGGGATATTGAAGGATCCAAGTGCCTTCCACATAGTACAAACTACCTATAGACTCTACATTTCTCTTTCAGAGTCGCAGAAGTCCATTCAAGCAATCAATAGAATAAAGAATTTGGTGCCCTGAGGCCCCTCACAAATAGGTGACTCACATTATATACAATGTTTGTTATTTTAACAACAACTAAATTTATAAGAGGATGGGATAGAATGACCCCTGGAACTAAGCATAACAAAAAAATAAATCCTAGGGAACAACTTCAACTTACCACTCAAGAGATGGAGCATAAAACCTTTTTAGTCTAGGGAAACTACATAAGACTAGAGAGTTAGAGAGGCAACTCTATTTTTTAAGAATATCAAGATAAAGGGACTAAGATTTGACCAAAAATAGATGGAAAAGACACCACTAAATTCTAATTTCAGTACTTGAAGAAAAATAATTGCACTAAGAGGATATCATATCTCAAATATAGGCAAGAGGGACTAGCCAAAGATGAAGCCCGTATAACAGAGATCTGTCAGAACCATTTTCATAGGATCGTTATGTCTCCAGCATACAATAGTATGGAAGAAAGAAGTGAAAGAGAAAGTGAGGAAAGTCATCCCAGCAAAGGTTGCAGCATTTATGTGGAATCTTCTCTCCAGAGTCCAAACCTCTGTATTGATTTATTGAAAAGTGATGAGATTCCACCATGGGAAAACACATGAATATGTGATTGAATAAAATTATTCCAAGTGGCCAGAATACAAGCCAACATAAGACTTCTTAAAGGCATGGCCTTCTAGGAATCCCTTGAAAATGATCCCAATGCTTAAGACACATGAATAGTGATTGGAGAAATAACCTGCATGTTGATATTGAAGATGAGTTATGGGATGGAAATATCTCAATGAATGGAGTGAGAAAAGTAGGGTAGCCATGCAAACTTGAGTGGATAAGGTCCTGCAAAGGTTGATTGAATCCCAGACAAGAATTCCCAACCAGCTGTTAAATCAGACAAGCTGTCCATAGCACTTTCATAAATGGAAAATGACAAATCTCAGGTTAGATGGCTTGCCACTAAGCTTTGGAAGTCTACTTGGAACTCTGTTGGCCCAAATCCTCTACAAATATACAAGGAAGCAATCTAAAACAACAACGTTATTAAATTCATAATCAAGGCTGGTGACCTAGAAGTGGAACTGATTTCAAACTGAAGGCCCATCATGCAATAAAATGTATCTTTTAAAAATAATTGCAAAGGCCCTTGCTCTAAGAATGAAAACATATTCTACACACAATTATTAGACCCGATTAAATAGGATTTATATGGGGAAATTTATTCTGGGGCAGATGTCTGGGATGTGATGCCTTATTCATCAAAATTGACTTTGAAAACACTTATGATGGAATAAGTGGACCTTTATCTTAGCCATGCTACGGAACAGGGATTTGGCCCCTTCTTTCTCTGGCCACTTTGTCCTGCCTTTCCATCACTAGATGAAAATGAGGATGTGAGCAAGTTACAAGTTGAACAAATCAATCAGCCAGTTTTCCATCAATCCTTGGCCTCTAGGTCATGGGAAAAAGGTTTGAGGTATCTAATTGCAGAAAAAGTGGGCCTAGGTCTAATCAAGTAAATTCCCCTTCCTGAGATAGAAGTAGGTCAAAGAGTCAAAAGGCCAGTTCCCATATGAATCACTTCTTACAATCTTGAAGGATCAAGAAGCTATTTCTAGAATATAATCTAAATGCAGATGAAAATCCATGGACTGTCAGGCTATATGGAAAGCATGAATGTCACTTAAGTAAGCAGTTTTAGGGTGGGATGATAAATAACCAAAGAATAGCAGTAAAAAATAGACTTCATAAATCAGGACTGACAATGCAAGATGTCTTTTGAGGGCATAGAGTACAATCATGCAGGGAAACATCTACTCTGGCTAAATGAATGCTTTTAAAACTAAGTTAGCTACACAATGTTCAGTTAGAATGAGGATGTGCAGGAAATATATTTACTTGCTAGAGATCGGTGCTAAGGAATAAATATTGGTACTATTCGCTAATTTTGGGACAATATGTCATCTCAATATGCATCAGGCCATGTAGCTATCCAATAAGAACATTGTGATGTTAGTATTTTTTTTACTGTATTACAAGATGCATGCTTTCCAAAAAATTGGAAGGGAAGAAGAAAGGTTGTTTGTATTTTTCTTGGCTTTTGTCAAGTAACAAAAAACAATACAAGCAGTAATATTACAAAGATTCTTCAATCTCATTGTACCCCATAAACAATCTTTCTAGTGGGTACATAACAGAAAAGTCTCTTCAATGTTAGTCATTGGGAAAATTCAAACCTGGGCCATGGGAAGTAAGGATAATGAGAATGCAAAATAAGCTACATCTTTCCATAAATATTATTCAAAGAAACACGAAATCTTGTATGAAATTTTCTTGTCATTTGAAGACATCTTGTATGTACTTTTCATGTCTAGTAACAAGAAACAAATTATAATACAAGAAGGAATATTACAAAGTTTCTTCACTCTTGATGTACACCATGGACAGTCTTTCTAGTGGATATACAAAATGCTCTTTGATGTTAATCATTCAAAATACTCAAACCTGTGATTCCTGAGTCATGGGTGGTAAGGATCATAAGCATGTAAGTTTTCTTGTTGTAGCTAAAATATAATTTCAAAAATAAAATACATCATTTTTTGCTAACCAAAAACAAGCTGATATAGATCAGTCAGTCTCAAATATACTGTTGGTTGGAATATATTTCCAAAAAGAGCAGTTAAGAGATATCCAAAATCATAATTTCTATAGTACTATAGCATCCATTAAAACAACATATAAAATAGACAAGTTTAGAGATTCTTACACTATCAAAACATACCATGCTGTTATCAACCCAAATGGTACTTCTCCGTCCGAGTGCCGACAATTCCTTATGTTGGTACACAAAAGGACATTTTGGGATTGAAGTTTTCCAAAACACTATAGATGGGCATGACATGAGATGCATTTATCCTTCAACTAGCTTGCCATTTTATTTTTCTAAGTGTATATTGGCGTACACGACTATATCCATTGAAACTCATGTACATACGCGACTATTCTTGTTGACAACTCACGTACTGTACGCGAATATCTCCATTACAACCCGTGTACAGATCTATACACGGGTTTCCTTTAAGAGACTCGTGTGTCATACATGGATTACCTATATTAATGGTCGTGTACATCTCCATTCGACATTAAAAATATAAAAAATTATTAATGGAGATTAGTTGGGCCTTAATCATCAACTACCTCAACCATCTCAACCTCCTCAACCTTCGAAACTACTGTATTTCACAAAGTATAAATAGAGGCCTTGGGGAGGGCACTAATTAATCAATTTTGGAGAGCAAAGTTATGCAGGTGGTATATATTCAGAAGTCTTGGAGCAGCAGAACTCAGAGTCCTTTGGTTGTAGAGGAGTCCTTGTCTCAGGCGTTGGGTTGTACACTTATCTCATTCACTGATTGTTAATAAAGATAATTCTTCTTCCAACATTGTGTTGTGTCTCTTTCATGTATCAGGGTTTGATGGATATATTTGATTAAGCACTATATATGTTGTTTATCTAACTAATTATATATACATGTATAAGATTGTACTTGGAGAATTTGCTCTTTACAGGTGAAGGAGGTGCATCCTTGAAAGCTTTGGAGAGAAGCAGAGCGGAAGAAGATAAAGCTTGGATCAACCGTCCGTAATCGGGTGAGTCCAATATTTCTTCCTATTTCCTTTCTATACTTATCTAGAGCTAATTGTATGCAAGTTTTAGAAGTAAGTTGGTAACCCCAGACCCTAGGTTATAAGGGTGCTTATTCCTGAACAACAGAACTGGCGACTCTGCTGGGGAGCCCAGAATACTGTGGGTTAACTCTGTAGATCCTTGCCCAGTCTTTGCTTTGATTCAGTGTGTGGTGTTTTGTCTTGGTTCAGACTTGTAGTGGTGCTTTGAAGTCCTATATAATTTTTATTTTTTTGAAAAATTTAACTCCTGTACATGGGTTGCTGTGCTACACTGTCGCGTACAAAGGTTTGTGTATGCAGGTTGCACTATTGCACAGTCGCATACAGTACGCGGGTTTCTCCTGTAGACAGTCACATACAATCCTGAGAAACAAATTTTTTTAGGGTTGGGTTGCTTGTCCCTGTCCTTTTATGGATTTTGTCTTACTTAGTGGTCTTTAGTACTGGCATTGCACTGTAGGTTTGATTGCCCTATTGACCATACTTCGAGCTTTTTGTTAATCCCTTGGGTTCTTATTGGTTGTATTATCTTTCTTTTAGCATTTTGAAGTGGATTTTCCTGTTGGGTAATAGGTCCAAGTGCTGGTTGTCTGAATTAGTGATCAGGGTTCTAGATACCGTATATACCATTCTATTTTTGAATAGTGTTGGTTTGTCACTTGCCTTTGATTGATTTTAGTGATTTATATTCATTGTATCTTCCCAACTGGGTGTGTTCCAAGTCTTCCTTAGGTGGTTGATTTTTGGTTTTTATAAATCTGCTTTGCTTCATTTTGTTCACTTTATATAGTTAGATTGTCCAAGCATACTCAATAATTTTGCATCTAGGTGCATTAGTAGTCTTTGAGGAATTTGAAAAGTGAAAAGAAAACATTAGAAACTTTTGCATTTGAATTGCATATAGTAGTTTTATTTTCAATTTTTAAATAAAATCTCAAAAATTACAAAAATATAGTCTTAGTTTTCTCTTTATTAGTTGTATTTTCATCAGTTTATATTTACAAAAAGAAAAAGAAAAGAGAAGCTTGTTTGAAGTAGCGATAATTTGCTTTGGAATTATACACCTGTTATTTTTACATTTCTTATTGAGTCAATAACATCATAGTCTTTCACTCCACTTTCCTTCTGAGTAAAAAATAGCCCTTAAAATAAACACTATAATTAAAATTTATTAGTAATTCTTGTTTTACAGGGCCAGACACCTACTAGCTTAGGATAGACTTGTGGGATAGGAAGTGTAAACTCCCCATAAGTATTTAAATTCAGACATAGTGGGCCAATCAATAGGTAAATCCTTTTCTTTATGGATAGTATCTGGGAAGCTCCTCTCAAATGGGAGTCAAGCACGAGGCCGCGTGGAGGCATTGGACTGAGGAGATAACCCTCTGATTCCTTGTCGAAATGTAAACCAAGGTTTTTATGCATATGGGGATTCTGTCCTAGACAGAGTTTCGGGCTCAGCTACCCTTCCCATGCGTATGAATCAAGCTTGTGATTATCCCCCCAGACTATTGGTATAGTTAAGGTAGCCTCTAGTCTCTTGACTTATAGGGTTCATACACAGGTAAACCAGAAGGCTATTTCTGGTTCACCTTGGACGGGCTCGGAAGGTAACCCTTGTTGAAAGTGTAGGAGGGAGGTGGGTGATTCCTTCGCTTGTGCCTAAGAACCTCTTCAAGGATGCCAAGAAACTGTCTCTCAGCTTTCTTTGGGAAAGCATATCTTTTACCCTTTATGACTGTTGAGACTTTAGGAATTTTTGTAATGATTGCTCTATGGTTTGTCTATGTTTAGCCGACCTTAGGGTTTGAAAATTGCTTTAGAATCATGGAGCACCAACCTATCAGAAGGTCACAAGGGTTGCAAAACCTTCCTCCTCTTATCACATTGGAACCTCCACCTCCCCCTCAAAGGTAGAGATTGGACACAGACAGTTCTTTTGAACTGATAGGAGTTAGTGAAGTTTCAGGTGAACCAGAAATTAGGGCAAACCGTCTTAATTTATACATAGTTGAGATAGAAGACTTGCATGTGGATGAGTTTGCAAGGAATTTTAATACACCTCTAACTGACTTAAATGACCCTGTGATCGTTTAGGTTATTCCTTTTGATCCACCCATGATTGGTGTCCCTATGGGATGGATAATGTCTACTGCAAGAGAAAGTTCTTTTACCTTCATCTTAGCCGCTCCGGCTGAAGGGGTACTACCTCCCCCGGTAAGTACCCATAGAACAAGCATACCTACTACGCCCTTAACTCCAGCAAGCTGAGTGGTTCAACCACTGGCTCCCACAATCCTAGCAGGTGCTTCTGGTGGTATGGTCACTGGGATTCCTAGTGTACCTACAGTTCCAACCTCCTTCACACACACTGCCTAGAGTGGTCCTATAGGATCCTCAGCTTTTGTCCAAGGATTTCCTTGGAATGGGGGGCACATTCCCCCATCCACTCCATACGTAGGCCCATCACCCTCTTATGTAGGGGTTTATTTTGAAAACACTAACCCTTATTGTCAAGGTTTCCAAACTCCGGTTTCTGCTCCGTTCACGAGCTCTCCTTTTTCGCTTTTTAACGGAGGGATACCTGCTCCTGTATTTCAAACCCTAGTTTCGACTAGGGCAGCTGTAACGTCCTTGACCCTATGACTGGTGAAGAGGACGTTACTAACACCAAACATGCGAGAAAATAGCCCCATGAACATGAACAGGCATATAATGCTGAAATAAAAAGCTTAAACATAATACATACTACGATGCATAATCCTTAAACATAATACATAGGGGAAGCAAACATACATTCATTCAAGCATGCCACATGTTCATCATATTCATTAATTAGTAAATATAGTTGCAGAAGTAAAATGGACAAGAATACTTATCTAATAAGAACTCGTCCTGCAACCAGCTACGTCGCTTTAATGTTCCACCCAACCATAGGCCAGTGTGCTCATCAATCTCTCAACAACACTACCACCCCTAAGCTAGGCATGATTCCTCAAGGAATAAGGGTCAAATCAGGCTTACACATAGCCAAGGTACACAAATCAGCCAAGCCCACACAGTAGGGTTTATCAGGCTATCAAGGAGATAGGAAAGGCTAAATGCTAAGCTGGTGGCCTCAAACACCAGTTTTCTCAAGCAAACCCAGCCTCTAATCCTACTCTCAATAGTACAAATACCAACCACTACATGCCGTAGTAAAACAAACAACTCACATCTCTATGAAGAAGGAAAACACAACAGGGTCACAACCCCAAACAAAAGGTGAAACATGGTTTAGGTCAAACCACACTCTAGAGTTTTTCTTGGCCCTAGCGTGGCCAAAACAACTTAGCAAAAATCCCCAAAAGACGTCTACAACCTCGGCAACCAAGAAGCAACCCAAAACCAAGGTAAATCGACAGCCCAAACTCACAATGAAAACTATGGAAACATTACACAGTCCCAAAACAGGGGAGAAGCAAAACTCCCAACATAGACAAGGGAAAAACTCAGCCAACGGATGTGGAAATCAATAGCCAACCCAAATCCATGAGCCCACAACACACCCAATCTCCAATGTAATTGCTAGAGAACTCACATAGGTAGAAAAGGGGAAAGAATAGACTCTCAACCTGTACACAAGGGAAAATGATACAGCTAAAGTAAAAAGTGGAAGAAACCCTGCCCACATAGCGTAGGGAATCACAACACTCAAATGATCCTCATAACCATCACTGTAGAAATTGCATAGGTAGAAGAATGGGGAATAAAAGTAGACTTCCACTCTATACGTAAGGGAAAATACGCAGCCCACAGTCACAGTTCGGTGACGAACACCCTAGACATTACCCGATTCAACCAGGAGCGCAAAATAGGAAAAAGAAGAAACAATTCTTCTGCGTGAATAGGAAAGAAAACTACCAGACTAGTAATCCCCAACGAAAGGTTGAACCAATCCGCAGACTAGCTATTGATGAGGCAGAGGATAATGAACCCCCAACAATGGAATGTGGAACCCCTTTTAACTCAGCCCGCATGAGAGGAGATGAACAGACTCGCCATCAACATAGTGGGAAGACCATCCGCTACCCAAAAGGCACGTCATGGAGAGTGGGTGTAGGTGTGATCATGGTGGTGGTTTACAAAGACAAAAAGAGAGTGGCGACACGTGGATTTTCCCCATGGGTCCAAGTTTAGCAATCCCCCCCTTACCCTTGGGAATCATTCCCTTTTGATTTAACGTTGCACCGTCGTAGCTGGTTGTAAGTTTAATTGAATTGATGTGCATATTTACATGATGCCAAAGCTATAATGTGCTGGATAACACGATATACTATCGGCAACGATCCCTATTACCAAAACATAACACTACCGAATTGATGGTGGGGCTTTTAACTTTAGCTCCTCACCATGATTAATTACAAAATGTACATCATGTACCCTTTAATGTAAATGGGGTCAAAAGCGGGGTATTACAGTAGCCAGAACCTCTTATACTACACCTTACACAAACAATCCTGTGGCTTATGGATGGAAGTCTTTTCAAAGCAACCCATTCACTTCACAACTGGCAATAGGCGGCAACCCCACTTTCACATATGGGAACATGGGGGAAGGTCCCTATAATCCCCAAACTAGTTCTTTTAGTGCTCCGGGAAAACCTAAGCTTCCTTTTTTGGCAACATTAAACTTGCCAGATTTGTCTAAACTGATGAATGACCTGGTGAGGCATAATCCCTCCTGCTCTCCTGTCCCTACCAAGTTGCCCTTGGACATCCCAAAATTAGAAGGAAAACTTGGTGAAGATCCCGGGGCTCATGCCACCACTTTTCATTTATGGTGCTCTTCCAATTCACTGAACAAAGATTCAGTTCAGTTGAGGATGTTCCAAAGAACATTGACGAGTATTGCATCAAAATGGTACATTGAGTTTCCTTTTGCTGCGTTTAGCAGTTTTTGGGATTTGGATAACGCATTCCTTAGTCACTTCTAGTTTCTTGTCGAATATGATTTCGGAATGGACTTGTTATCTACCTTCCAGTAGAACAAAGCCACCCATATCTCGTATCACATCCAAGAGTGGAGGAGGAGGAAGAGCCTTATTAAAGCCACTATTCCTCCTGAGTTCTTATTAGAATGGTTCCTTAAATCCCTATTTCCTTATATATCTAAGGATGTATCTACTTCATGAGTAACGAATGAGGAAGAAGCTATCCTCAGGATCCAACAACTAGATTTGATATATTCTCAGTCTGGAATCTTATATGAGATTATCCTTGAGGAACTGAGGCTAACACACAATGCAGAGAAACCTAAGCCTGGACCCCATATTGATGGTGTGGTTAGTTCCGTAAATTCTCCCACTGTAGAATATTTGGCCAAATAGCTCCATCAGCTGTCCATCAAACATTCTACAGTGGAGGTAGCAAAGGCTGCCCCCTCACCCCAAAATGCAATTTTTTTTGTACAAACCTCTCAGAAGGGAAATCAACAACCCAGTGGGGAAAAGAAGAGAGGAAAGAAAGGGAAGGGAAATCAAAACAAGCAAAAACCCACAAACAATGCTGATGGGGGAAAGAAAGAAAAGAAGAAGGTGAAAATACTATGTAAGTTGTGTCATGAAGATCCCCTCACCCATCTTTGTCCCCTTATAGAAGAAGCTCAGAAGCTGTTAAAAGATCAAGAAACGACTGTCCTAAAGGATCTTTTTCCCCAAGTATAGAATTCCACTTCAGCTTTGAATGTAGCAGGGGGCACTCCAAATGCCCCTGACCCCAATTATATCAACATGGTTCGATCTCAAACTTTACTACAGACCAAGAATAAGAACTATGAAAAAGAGACCTCGGAGAAGGGTAAGTCCATAGGTGAAACTTCTAACCCTCTCACGATCGAAAAACCTGTCGAAATTAATCCCAAGATACCGAAAGGTGTCTTTAAGAAGACCTTGCATAATCCTAATTCTAGGGCTGTAGCAAACTACTTTGTGGTTGAAGACTTAGCCTAGACACCTTGTGCAATGCTAGCTTTAGAGGTGTTATAGAGTTGTCCCACCCAGCAGGATGCACTCTTAGCAGCCTTAGGCAGTATGGGATGATCGAGTCTCATGGAGAAATTTAATTTGTCTAATGTCAAAATTCTCCTACCATATCGTGTGGCCTTGTCGATAGACGTCATCCATGGTGGAAATACCATTGGAAGGGCAGTTGTTGATGAGGGTGCTTCTACATGTGTTATGTCTTTGTCATGTTGGAAAGCTCTTGGATCCGCAGAGATGGTCCCGTCAAACACCCTGCTTATTCCTTTCGACAAAAGGTCATTCCGTCCACATGGTATCCTACCGGCTTTTGAAATTAAGCTCGCAGGGAAATCGGTGTCTGTTGAGGTGGAGGTGATTGATGAACCTTTGGACTATCATTTGCTCTTGGGAAGAAGTTGGACTTATGCCATGTATGCTATTGCATTGGCCGTCTTTCGGGTGGTAGTGTTTCCACACGAAGGGAAGTTGGTTACTGTTGACCAACTCAATTTTACTTGAAAAGGCCGCATGGAATATAATGAGTCCACTGTGCCATTGGTTGATCAGGTCAAACCTGCTTTAGAGAGCATAGGGGTTGGAATGTACGTATCATTAATGGACACATTTGATCTTCTAGCTCCTATTAATTATATAGGTTCTACTAGTGTGGGGAAGTCCATATCCACGGTTGTTGATAGGACTGATCCTTAGGTTCTCCCTTCCCACCTTGAACCTAAAGTTCCCTTATCGGCAACAAAAGTGGATTATAAATTTAGTCACCAATACCGCTGTTGATCCCATTCCGGTCCCCCTCATAGTATCAGAGGAACTGGAAGAAGTCTATCTGCCTGCTTGGGTAGAAAACTCTTTTCATTCTATAGATTGTTTAGATATGGTTTTACCTTTTGATGAAGCCATTCTGGAAGCTATGTGCGGATTAGATAAGATCTGTGAAGATCTTCACCATCAATCCTATTTTTTCCATAGTTAAGAAGGATAGAGAATCAAGAGTTTCATATGAGACTGGCAGATGATGTTGATATGCCCGTTAATCCCTTACCAAGGGAAGGAATGTTTGCTGAGGGGAATATGGAAAATATTTTTGCTACCATCCCTACCAACATCTCTGTAAATCCTAACGTTGTGGAAAATATATAGATCGGTGCAAACTGCTCTCCTGAGGAGATTGCGATCTATACGGCCTCGTTTAAGGAATTCCGTCATGTTTTTGCCTAGTCATATGAGGAGATGCTAGGCATTGATCCATCTATAGTTGAGCACGTGATCCGAACATACCCTGACGCTAAACCTGTTCAACAAAAGTTGACACCTGTTAACCCACGTAAAGCAGCGACAGTGAAGGCTCAAGTGGAAAAAATGATGAAAGCCAATTTTATTTATCCCATAGCTTTGACATAATGGGTATCCAACCCTGTTCTCGTTGATAAAAACCAAGGGACCATACACATATGTACTAAATTCAAAGATTTAAACAAAGCCTATCCTAAGGACAACTATCCCATGCCATTTATAGATCAAATTATTGATGCTTGCATGGGAAGTGAAGTATTTTCATTTATGGATGGTTTCTTCAGATATAATCAAATTCAAATTAAACCGGAAGACCAACTTAAAACAACTTTCATTTGTCCTTTGGGTACCTTCGTGTACAAGAAAATTCCCTTTGGATTGAAAAATGCTGGGGCAACCTTTCAGCGGGCAATGGATTTTTCGTTTCATGATATTAAATCCATTGTCGTAAGAGGATCGATCATCTAGATCACTTGCGTTTGATTTTTGAACAATGCAGATACTATAAAATTTTCTTCAATCCCCACAAGTGTGTGTTCTATGTCGAGTCAGGGAGACTGCTCGGATTCATTGTTTCTATTTCCCATCATCTCAGTGGGCCCCTTCATGAAGTGGGGGATTGATTACATGACGTGTAACCTAGCCTCGGCTGGGGGGAACAAATATATCATTGTCGCTGTGGACTATTTTACGAAATGGGCAGAGGCAATGTCCACCTTTAAAGCTGATAGGGAAACTGCAACTTTCTTTGTGTTCAATCAAATTATTGCATGATTCAGTATACCTAAATTGATTGTCACTGACCATGGCAGTCATTTCCAAAATAGCATGATGACTGAATTGAACACTATGCTAGGATTTAGACAAGAAAATTCATCTTCTTTCTATCCTCAAGCTAACAGTCAAGTCGAGGTTGTTAATAAACATTTGAAGACTATCCTAAAATGTACTATTAATGCAGCCCATTCCAACTGGCATATCATGATATATTATGCACTTTGGGCATATCAGACTAATGTAAAAACTGCTACATGGTTTTCACCCTTCCAACTCGTCCATGGAGTGGAAGTTGTTACCCCGATTGAATGTGAAATCCCGTCTTTAAGAATTTCTATTCATGTGTTACCTGATACAACTGAGCTTGAAGAATGTCTATTACATTTAGAACATCTTGATGAACATCATAGAGATGTGTTGAAAACAAACCAAGCTCATAAAAATAGTGTCAAAATCCAATATGATAATTCGATCAAGCCTCGAATTTTCTCTGAGGGGAACTTGTTTTGCTCTGGGACCAAGACAAAGAACCTTTGGGGGCAGGAAAGTTCAGGTGTATGTGGTTAGGACCTTATTGTGTCAAAAGTGTTAAACAAGGGCGCATATGAATTGATATATTTCGATGGCAATAAGCTGGCTGAGCCTAGAAATGGGCTCTACCTAAAAAGTACTATTCTTAGGCTTATCACTTTTTCTTGTATTTTTCTTGTATGTATTTTTATGTACACTAGATCGTCGGTTTGTGTTTTTATATACCATCTACAGGTTGTTTAAAATGTATTCCGAGATGTTCATAGGTTTCATTGATGGTGCCGGTCGCCACACTTGTAATTTAGCTTCGGCTGCATGGGTCATTAATTCGCCCTTAGGACAGTTAGTTGCCTCAGGAGGCGTTTGCTTAGGTCCCGCTTCCAATAATGTGGCTGAATATAGGGCTATCATTGAGCTTATATGGGATGCTTTGTCACATGGTATCACTCAGCTGGAAGTCCGACTGGAGTCTCAACTGGTGGTTTCCTAGCTCAATTGGGCTTATCAGGTACGGAACCCTATTTTATTGCGTCAGTTAATGCAAGTTAGGTTATTGGAAAGAAATTTTGAGTTCATTACATTCAATCATATTCCAAGGAATTAGAATTCATTAACTGATGCATATGCTAATTACATCTTGGATTGGCATTTAACACATTTTACATAAAAGTATACAACAAACACATAAAAAACATTTGTAAATAAACTGAAAAAATATATATACATGTGAATATGTGTCCATATAGATAGATCGAGTCTCTGATCCTAAGATCTGGTCATAACTGTATAATACACAAAAAATATACAAAATATGGATCAAAGTCCATCAAATGCTCATAGATCTAAGATGGACCAACCTGGTCCCCCCAGTCACCCTGCACTCTGGCTTCTTCAGCCTCCTCGGCTTCAGCAGCCTCATTAACATCTATATATACCAGTACTACTCTGGCCACTTGCCTCAAAATGTGTATCCAGATAGGTGGTACACCAACCACAAACTCCTACATGATGGCTGGGATGTGCTCAATCTGTAAGGTAGGTACTCTCTGGGTAAGCCTGGCCAGCTTCCCCTCAAGAACCCTGATCAAGCCCTGGTATTCTCCCAAGACAGGATGCACATACATGTGTAGATTCCCTTCAGGGAAGACTGGTCCAATATCTACATTTTGACATCTTAAAAGGATTATAACTCTTATACATATGTATATATCTCTATATTTAAAATTCATAAAAATTTTAAAATTTTTTGAAAATAAAAATTACCTAACTCTCCCCATGCTCCTCCTAGAGGGAGGACGAGGTCAGTATCACCAAAAAAATCCATTCCAGCATATGGAAACTACTCCAGGGATGGCAACTGTCGCTCCCACCAAAAGTATAAGTCGTCATCATAGACACTCTGGACTGAGCCACCAGCTCCCTGGAAGAGGAAAATATCTCCCCACCTACTCATCCTAGGATGATGAGGAGAACGAACTGGTAGTGGCACTGCAGAACTCAATCCCGACACTTTCTCAAAGATGAAGGCTACTAGTATGCCAGAATAACCAAAATTCTTCCTCCTGCCTCTTTTGTAGTTAGAGAGCTATTTTCTCATAATCAGGATCACTCTCGAGCACCAGTCATATAGGGCCCCCTGCATACAATATACTGCTAGTCTCATCTGGTTCCAAGTTGCAAGGTGAAGTGATGATGACCCTACAACCCTCACTATAGTGCTCGCCAACACCTATAAAGAAAAGTTGCGAATGTGAATAATAGGGATACAGCTACCCCTCTTTTGCATTCCTGGCTCGCAGTATATATCAATATAGTTCTATACACTTAGAGGGTCACCTCCTCTGCTGGTTCCTTCCAAGTTCACCGGAGCTCCCCGTTGGGATAAACCAACAATAAAATAGACATCCTCAGAAGTAATCTCCAAAGACTCACCTTGAAGGTCAAACATGCCCAAATCATGATCCCAATAATTTATCAAGAACTCCAAGAGGTAGACATTCTCCTACATGGGTGAGTTATAGAAAAAATTCAATAACCCACTTTGACATAAAACATTCATTGTGGGGGCATCTTGAAGAGCATCTTGGTCCATGTATTCATGTTCTTGCTCCCTCCACTCAAGAACCATCTTTCAATCTAATAACCAAGCAATTGCCAACCATCAGATTCATACAAAATTTGAAATTTTTTACCCTACATATTCTTTTTTCACCTCACGCAGCGTACACAACTGTCTTTTAAGGAAACCCGCGTACTGTACGTGACTGTCTTTTAGGCAACCCACGTACAGAACGTGTGTACGTGAATTTTAATATACCAAACTCGCGTACACAACGTTGTTGTTTTGAAGGCATTTAAAAACATGAGATTAGGGCTCAATTTTGACAATTGTTTGGATCAAATTAAAGAGCATGGAGTGTAGTTTTACTTGACACTTGCAGATTTGGGAATGGTCCACCGGATCTTCCACACCGAGCAATTGAAGGTAGAGGTGAAAATTTGTATCTTTTGGTTAAAAATCAAATGGTGAGTTTTTATTTATGTTTTAAACTATTTAAAGAAAATTTATTTTTCAAGTGGGTTTTTCCCTATAGTTCATAATTTTTAAAACTAATACCATATCTTTTCTTCCATGTGACAAGTTGATCATCATTTTTAAGGTGTTTTTGCTCATATAGGATGGTTTTTTGTCGTTTCACATGCATTCTGCATTTATACCTACTCCATCTTAAACCTAGCATTAACATTTTGACCACAGACTATGGTATTTTTAACCATTATCTCCTTGTCTTTACCATTGTTCTTCCATGGATAGGGATTTCCTCCCATGAGTGTCCTCATTTAGAACCTATCTTTTCTTTCGATACTCATGCTGCAGTTGTCTTAGGTTTAGGGGAATCTTTTTAGCTATTTTCACACCAAATTGAGCCTCTTTTTTGTCTTTTTTTACAAGCTATCCCTCTATAGGACTCCCCGCCCTTATGGAGTTTCTTTAGGCCCATGTATAACTCCTTAAAACAGACTTGACTTCCAAGTAAACTTGTTTGTTCAAGCTTGTTAAGAATATGTGAATGGGCATCCACATTGGTGGTAGGTTATCTCTTTCTCGGACCATGTGGAATAATACGAGAAAGGATCACTCTCTTTTCTACGGAATTGAGAAGAGTATTCTTCAGTACAGGTTTATCACTTTTCCGGACCTGAGGGACTAAACTTATGGAAAAGGAACTCCCAGTATGAGCTTAGTTTTCTCTTTTTCGTGCTCTGGACCTAAACATGAAAAAGATTACGAGTGTACTTTGTGTCTTTGTCACACTCGTTTAACACCAAGAACAAAGCATCGATTTTATTGTTGTAAACCCCATTTCTCATACTCAAATGGGTCTTTTCAAGCGATCATGATTTCCTTCACACTCATTAAACTCAAGATATATGCTACTCTCGAAGGAGCATTGGGTAGGTGGTAATTTAACCTTTTTTGGACCTCCTTGACTAAGTATGAAAAAGGTTCACCTTTTCTTCTACGGAAGTTAAGAGAGTTATTCTGTGGTATGTTTTATACTTTTCCGGCCTCAAGAGACTAAATTGGATGAAAAAGGACCCCCCTTGGAGTCTTCTTTGGAGTTTTCAGACTCTCTAAATATGAAAACACTGAGTGAGCATGTACTAGTTCGGGCTCATAAAATTCACGAATCAGTGACACTATCAAGCATTATTCCCTCTTATCTTCAAGCTTGTCAAAAAATGAAGAGAGATATGAGTTGAATTTCTTGGACTCGTTAAAATTTAATAGGGAAGGTAAGGAACAAGTTTTCTTTTGGTTCTCAGTTAGTGGTAGCATGTCATCCTTGAACAAAGCACTCTCTGTTTTTTTCGATACTCATGTTTCAGTGTTCACTTTCAGTTCAGCTATTACTTCAAGTTTCTTATTCCTCCTCTTGTCATTTCTACCTAGGGAATCTGATCATGTCTCCTACATGATAGATAAGTCTAGTTGTACATCTATAAAGTTAAAAGTTGCCTTGGGTCATCTCTGTGTTGTGCCCATTATTCAAGGACTTAACCCTGTGTCTGATCTATATCCTGATTCCACAATTGTCATATCTATTACTACTTGTGTCTCCCTTCCTTTTCCCAGTTCCTAGTCACTCTTGTGATCCTTTGGAGCCTTCTATTTCCTTCCTTATCACAGTATGGTTCCGCATCAGCATTTCCTGATGACGAAGACCTAGAGTTTTGACGATTGTACCTCAGGATTCTCTTTTATTCTTGGTGAATTCCTTTGCTTCAGTTGTTGATTATCACCTATTGACTGACAATTTGTTGAATCTGATCCATGTTCGACTTCAATAACATCTATTCACATGGCTTGGATTGTACTGGTTCTTTGGGAATCTTTATGAAGACCTTACTTTCACATCCATGGACTAAGTTGTGCAAGATTACGTTGTGGTTACTTACATAGCTTCCAGATCTTTGAAGATTCATCATTATTGTATATTGTGGATTCGATCCACCTTTGTAATATACGTGGTCTTGTACCCGTACTATATGATGTACTCAAATATTGTAAAGGATCTTGTGTTCCAGTATATTGAACATAGCATCCTCATATATGACTTTGTATATGAAATTATTATGTATTTTTTTCAGGTACTACCTCTGCTCCATTGGAATTCTGAGTTCTCCAAAGATAATGATTATAATGTATTTTGGCCATCGCTTCCCTCTGACCTCACACATTAAGGGCATCTGTTATCAACCCAAATGGCACTTCTCCGTCTGAGTGCCGACAATTCCTTATGTTGGTACACAAAAGGACATTTTAGGATTGAAGTTTTCCAAAACACTATAGATGGGCATGACATGAGATGCATTTATCCTTCAACCAGCTTGCCATTTTATTTTTCTAAGTGTAGATTGGCGTACGCAAATATCTCCATTGAAATTCATGTACATACACAACTATTCTTGTTGACAACTCACGTACTGTACGCGATTATCTCCATTACAACCCGCATACAGATCTATACGCGGGTTTCCTTTAAGAGACTCACGTTTCATACGCAGATTGCCTATATTAATAGTCGCGTACATCTCCATTCGACACTAAAAATATAAAAAACGATTAATGGAGATTAGTTGGGCCTTAATCGTCAACTACCTCAACCATCTCAACCTCCTCAACCTTCGAAACTACTCTATTTCCCAAAGTATAAGTAAATGCCTTGGGGAGGGCATTAATCAATCAATTTTGGAGAGCAAAGTTATGCTGATGGTATATCTTCAGAAGTCTTAGAGCAGTAGAACTCAGAGTCCTTTAGTTGCAGAGGAGTCCTTGTCTCAGGAATTGGGTTGTACACTTATCCCATTCACTGATTGTTAATAAAGAGAATTCTTCTTCCAACATTATGTTGAGTCTCTTTCATGTATTAGGGTTTGATGAATATATTTGATTAAGCACTATATATGTTGTTTATCTAACCTATTATATATACATGTATAAGATTGTACTTGGAGAATTTTCTCTTTGTAGGTGAAGGAGGTGCATCCCTGAAAGCTTTGGAGAGAAGCATAGCGAAAGAAGATAAAGCTTGGATCAACCGTCGGTAATCAGGTGAGTCCAATATTTCTTCCTATTTCCTTTGTATACTTAGCTAAAGCTAATTGTCTGCAAGTTTTAGAAGTAAGTTGGTAACCCCAGACCTTAGTTTATAAGGGTGTTTATTCTTGAACAACACATGCAGGATCACAACATGTTATCATTACAACTTACATGCAATAGAAAGAAATGTGCAAAACCATAAATCTCTACAAGGGTATGTCAAAAGTTAAAACTGAGTATGTAGTTTCACACCATACATCATAGGAAACATGTGAAAAAAATGAATTCTCAAACTACCTTTCCTCTTGAAAATGATACTAGAAACCTCAAACCCAAGGCTTCAGACTTAAATCATAAATGCCAATGAAAAGCTTCAGTGGCACAGTTAACAAGCCATCTCTAAGGATTCAAAGTGCTTATGTTTTTCATAATGCAAGATTGACATTTTGTAATTCAACAAACATATCAGGAAGCAAGTTGAGAACACAAAGTGATGAAATCCCATGCTGCACAAAATTCATTCTATAATTGGTCAACTTTTACTCCTTGTAATTGTATATCTGATAATAGCATACAGAGATATCAACACCAATTCCATTATCTCCAATAAAGTTAGGTCATAATGATCAAGCTTAATCAGTAGGGTAGGGTCAATGCTTATTAGCTAAGATAGGGTCAACATGGTAGTCCAAGTAGTTGAACCCTCTAGAATAATTTCCAGCAACCTTACAAGTGTTTCAGCTCCAAGACAATCATTGGTTTACGGCCTAGGAGTGTGCTGGCAGTTTTTGAAGCCAATTTCCATCCTAAATTTGACCTATTCTCTTGGGTGTTTCTCTTAGAGGCTAAATATCCCTTCTAGAAGGGACAAAGAGAATGGAGAGGAGATATTGAGACTTGATATAGCTCTATTATCATCTTCAACCCCCTTATCTAAAAATATGCCATGCAAATAAGAAAATAAGGGGGCTGTTGGAATCCATACAAACAAGAAAATAACACAAAATGAAAATCAATTATGCTAGTACACAATATAGCTTCTTGGTATCATAATATGAGAAGGATTTTCCATAAATCCAATTCCAATCCTTTTAAATAAAGCCTCGAATATTAGGTTTCACTATCTTGTAGATTACCCCATGTATGAGCTCTCACTTAGAAAGCCTCTTATCTACACAATTTGGGAGTATACCCAATATTCCCTATTGGTGTTGGAAAGGTCTAGATTGATCCATCTGCAATCTCCCATCCATTTCTAGGTCCCTCACGACATTAACTACATTAAAAAAAGGATTAGGCCAATATAACGTTGCCTCTATTAGTTCTTGCGAGAGCTAGGGTCAAGGATAAATCATCTGTAAAATGCAATTACTGGTTAGTATATGCCTCACTATCCCTAGCCCAACTAATTTTGTCTATTGTATGGGTGTCCCTAGGCCGATAGGGAAGCTCCAACAAGGAAATTGGAACTCAAGGTCCCCAGTGTACTTAATTGTATTAAATAGATGAACCTATAAATCATGTTTGTTAGTACTGGGTTGCTTCCTAATTTTGCTTTCTTTTACTCAACAATATTGTGCTACCATATTGCCTCAACTTCTAAGAATTCAGTCATCCTTTGGATTATTGCCTATTTTCAATAATTCTATCCCATGCCATGAGTGGGCTACAAATGGGCCAAGGAATAGATCAATATGATTAGAGAGTACAATCAGTGGCCAGTAGACTATGGGAGTGACAAATAAAGATAATCCATCATTGATAATCCTTATGCATGTATACTAACTAAGAATTGATTCAAAATAAAATTTTTAATGATTCAAACAACTTATTAGGGGAATCAAAATAATTATTTTTTATTCAATGTAAATGCCATAAAACTAATTGACATCACCTAAGGACAAGATTGCAAATGTTGTCAACATTCCTTCTCCATGGGAGGGTCATTAATACCCTCCAAGAACACTCTATGTTGAAGCAAAAATCTTACAACACTTCCCCTTATTCCATGACCACTTTGAAGAGAAATTTGGGCAACATGAGACCAACGAAAAGCAAGAATGTGAGTGGACACATGTTAGCTTCTCACACTTTTTGACAACAAATTGGTAGCATAATCTTAGATTGAAGAGATACCCCTATCCTAGCTAGGGCACATAGTCCTACTAAGGTCATCCTTAAAGTATCTGAGTCTAGTCTAACTAGTCCTAGTAGGACTGTGAATTATCCTAAACCCTAGCTAGGGGAGGTTATAACAGTCCACTTTAAGTATGAGGGAGGTCATCACAGTCCATGGCCCATCTAGGAGAGATCATACATAGTCACAATCCATTAGGATAAACCTTACACAGTCACAAATAAGGTTTAGCATCCCTAGAGGGATGACGCCAAAGCTAACAGTCCAAGAGTATCCCATAGAACTGAACATGGCCTATATTTTCAGCAGAAAAATGGTCTTGGATCAACCTAAAACAATCATGGGTCAGCTTCATAGAGTCTTGGCCCAGCATGGCAATAGGAGAGACACCACACATTCCATGGGTCAGATGCATAAGGTCACATCTCAGCAAGAGAGACGCCACACAGTCCATAGGTCATAAGCATAAGGTCACTTCATGGTTCATGGTTCATAAGGTCACTGAATGGTTCATGGTTCATAAGGTCATTTCATGGTTCATTACATCATGGTCTTTTCCAATATTGCACATCCACTAAAAAACGGACTGCTTGTGGGCCTAACGAATTCGGGCCAATTGTAATCCTCTTAGAGCTAGACACAAGCAATTTCCACCTTAAAAAACACATACATGCATCCATCGCTTGGGTTTAAACACCAAAAAACACAAACTTGCATCCATCGCTTGGGTTTAAACATTAATATCTGATAGAGTTTGATTTCTTGTGCAGGGTTTTAGAGAATCCCCGTGCAACAACCAGGTTTTGCAATTATAGGATTAAGAAGAAAATATCGACACATATTGTGTAATCGAAAAAGATGCTGATAGCCATTGCAATCGGCGCAATGGCAATGAAACCCTATGAAAATCTATAAACATTCACACAAATCCTTGGACAACAATCGGGTATTAAAAATAGCAACAACATATTATTTGATGTGGAAAATGAAAATAACAACAACAACATACATCGCATACATCAAATAAGGGCAAACAAATGGGGATGATAAATAGACAGGCGTACCTTAGGGAGCCATGCCGAAAATCCATTGACCTTGGCGAGCACAAGATCTTTGAGCCTCCATTGTCTACAAGCAGTTGTTTTTCCTCCTCGTCTTTTAGCTAGTGCCATGTCATAAAACCTTGATGGCAACGAAAAATATTGTATGGCATACCCTCCCAGTCCTCAATAAGAATTATACCCTCAACAGGAATTATACCCTCCCATTCCTCCTCTTCCACAATTTCCATAACACCATTAATTTTCCCCTACCCCTGATGCCACAATAGTGTAAATGCCTCATAACAATTTGGTGACCTGTTAATATTTTACAGAGGCAATATTTTCGTGGCTCGTTGGAAAATGGAAGAATGGCCTCACAATGGAATCCACTAGTAGAAAGTTTCAAGGAATGGGCTCACGATGGAGGAATGGCCAATATTTTCATGGCTCACGATGGAGGAATGGACGAATGGGCAATATTTTCATTTGTTGTTTAATGCGTAGGTTGATATTAATCATGGTATTGTATAGTATCCACTTAACAAAAAGGACATAGCATCCACTTTATATAGTATTGTATAAACATCCATTTGACCAAAAACTTACCACATATATAATTCCTTATCCTTGACACATTAATAAATTTTTTCATTGAAAAGCTAACATTGAAGAATAAAAAAGGGAAAGAAGTTGTAACAAATGTTTTTGTAGCACATCCTTACCACTTAGGCTATCCCTATTTATTAAGTCACTCTTGTTGACTTGACATCTTTGATGATGTAGTATATCTCATTTCTTCTTAAGTTGGACTTTGTGTCATTCCATTCACTTCTTGTGTTAGACATCCTTATAGCAATGTCCTCATTGGTTTCCTCCTAGGATGTCTCTAGATGCCTTTGTCCATTGATTGTATCCTCTTGGTTTTTATTCATTGAGTAGTTGATGTTTGAATGAGTGATTTGTGCTTGACTACCTAATAGTTTCTTCCACTTCATATTGCACACAGGATGATGGTGATGATGATGGAGATGATGATGGACATGATGATAATGATGATGATGATGATGATGATGAGGATGATGACGATGACAATGTCAATGATGATGACGATGATGATGATGGCGATGATGATGATGATGACGATGATGATGCTAATGATGATATTGGTGATGATGATGTTGATAATGATGATGATGATAATGACGGTGAGGATGATGATGATGCTAATGATTATGACGATGAGGATGGTGATGATGGTGATGATGATCACAGGTCAATGATGATGATGATGACGATGATATGATGATGATGCAGATGCTGATGATTTCGATGATGATGATGATGATGACGACGACGATGATGATGATGATGATGATGATGATGATGATGATGATGATGATGATGATGGTGATGATGATGATGATGACGATGATGTTGATAATGTTGATGATGATGGTGATGATGATGATGATGATGCTAATGATGATGATGATGGTGATGGTGATGATGATGGACACGATGATGATGATGATGATGATGACGATGACGATGACGATGATGATGTCAATGATGATGATGATGACGATGATGATGATGGTGATGATGATGATGATGATGCTAATGATGATGATGGTGATGGTGATGTCAATGATGATGATGATGATGATGATGATGATGATGATGATGATGATGATGATGATGATGACAATGAGGATGGTGATGATGATCATAGGTCAATGATGATGATGACCACAGGTCAATGATGATGACGACGACAATGATATGATGATGATGATGATGATGATGATGATGATGATGATGATGATGTCGATGATGATGATGGTGATGATTTGTACATCATCGTCGTCATCATTTCAGGGATTTGTACATGGAAAGGACTACCATGTACATGGAAGAGGTGTAGCGAATGGAAGTGCATTTCAGAGATTTGTACATAATGGGAATAGAAACTCTAATTATGACCCATAACCAATGTACCACTAATAGAAACTCTATAACCCCTAGTCTATGATTGTGATAACACATATGACCTATAACCCCTAATGATGATGATGTTGATGGTGATGATGATGATGGTGATGATGATGGAAACGATGATGATGATGATGATGATGATGATGATGAGGATGATGGTGATGATGATGATGATGGTGATGATGATGGACACAATGATGATGATGATGATGAGGAGGAGGAGGATGGAGAGCATGATGACGGTGATGATGTCAATGATGATGATGATGATGATGAACACGATGATTATGATGGTGATGATGATGTCGATGATGATGATGGTGATGATGATGTCAATGATGATGATGATGATGACAATGATGATGAATATGCTAATGATGATGACAATGATGATGATGATGACGTTGAGGATGATGGTGATGATGATCACAGGTCAATGATGATGACCATGATATGATGATGATGGTGAGGATGATGCTAATTATGATGAGGACGATGAGGATGATGATGATGGTGATGATGATCACAGGTCAATGGTGATGATGATGATGATTATGCTAATGATGATGACAATGATGATAATGATGATGCTAATGCTAATGATGACAATGATGCTAATGATGGTGATGATGATGGTGATGATGATGATGATGCTAATGATGACGATGATGAGGATGATGATGATGATGGTGATGGTTATGATGATGGATGTGATGATGATGATGATGATGATGATGATGATTATAATGATGTTGATGAGGAGGATGATGATGATGATGATTAGAATGATGTTGATTAGGATGATGATGATGACGATGTCAATGATGGTCATGATGACGATGATCATCATCATCGTCATCATCTTATAGTTGACAAGTTTGGAGGGGTGTTACCTCTTATTCCCCAAAGGTTCACATTTTTTTCTTCCTCCTGAAAATTTTTAGGGTTGTGGATTGCTGTATCCAACTTAGTGTGCATGGTCCTTTTGCCATGGGTTTAATGTAGTTGCATCATCTACCTCATGTCTTCTGTAAACTTTATGAAACCCTCATTCATGAAATTAAGGATGTTCCTATATTCATGAACTTAAGGATGGTCCTTATTTGATTGCCTAAGCCTACAATTGGTTTAAGGATGGTCCTGGAACCAGGTCTGCATCTTACTCTATAGAGGTATGTGTATTGGATTAAAATGAAAGAATAAGTTTCCAAGTACATTTAGGGATGTGTTGTTTATAGCACTAATGATGAAAACATTAGTTCTTTGAATTAATACAATAATAAGTTCAAAGACTAGTCAATGGGGAAAGATATAAGGTAATATTGATATAAGCCATAGCTTGCTAGGACATCATCATGATAGCTAATTTGGTGTCAATTTGATGATGATGATGGTGATGGTGATGATGATGGTGATGGTGATGATGATGATGACGATGGTGGTGAAGATGTTGATGAAGAAGAGGGTCATGATGACATTGTTGATGATGATGATGATGATGACAATGATGACGATGATGACAATGATGATGATGATGATGAAGAAGAAGAAGAAGATGATGATGATGGTAATGACAACGATGATGACAATGGTGAAGATGATGATGATGATGAAGATGGTGATGACGATGATGATCATGATGAAGATGATGATAATGATGATGATGATGATGACGGTGATGATGATGTCGATGATGATGATGTTGAGGGTTTTTATTAGACCTCAATTAAGAACCAAGTTCCTTTTTAGTTATATTATTAGTTTCAAGTGCCTTTTTTTATTATATTATTATGTTATGAAGTGTGAGGCTATGATTGTTATTATTAATTGTTGATTGTTATTGTTTATCCATTCACAATTACACTTGTACGGGTCTCAATGACTTGAGACACTTGCTTTCTTATTACATTCTTAAAGGGGGTGAATGATAAAAGATTATTAGTTCATATTTGAATATTGTAGACAAAAAGTAGGCCCTAGGGGGTGAGTGATAAAATATTATTAGGTCATCTTTGAATATTGTAGACAAAAAGTAGGGCCTACACATTAAAAATGGTAGAACTAAATAGAATATGGAGGTGATCCTAGGTTTGTGATATAGTTATACAAGTCATTGTGTCTTGGTGTTATAAGTTCAACTCGTATCTCTAAATGCCTTTGTCATTAACTTAAAGTGCCAAGTAAAATTCACTCTCGAAGAGTACATAGAGGCAAGCTTAGATATGCAATGTGTGTGTCCATGTGAATTCCCATCTTCTAGTATTATAAGTTGGGAATTTACCTCTATGTTTTCAATCACTCTTTTACTATGTAAAATAAATCCCATGGGATTCAAAATTTGGTCAATAGTGTAGCGTAATGCTGGAATATTTGATAGGGGCCATACAACTTGAGCAAATAATTTCTTTTTTCCTTGAGATATGTCTTCTTATAAGGAAAAATATGTAAAAAAAAATGATCCACTTCTTCAAAGTAACACTATGATCATTATTGAAATGCTTGTTGCTTCATTCCATTTTAAACCAAGACCAAAACATCCTTAAGAGTACAAAGAAAGTTAGCTTTTGTGTTAACATTGATATCCACTTCTTGTGACTTGGATGTTCTTGGTAAAAATGACGGTATGGGGGGTTGTCCAATACAAACCTGTAGGGTGACATTTTGGTAGCACCGTGATAGGTGGCCCATTGTGCTACCTTTTTGCAAGGGGGGTGTACAGGGGGGGGGTGGAGGAGTGGGGTGTGGGGGAACTACTAAACCCAGTGCTTGTATCAGTCAATGTAAAACCCAATGGCTAACAATATTTTTATGGTCAACACCTCACAACCTCTATTACTTGTTATTAAATCCAATATCTCAAGTCCCGCAGTATAAAGAAGTATTATGACAAGCATCATCATAGTGGACATCGACATTATCATCGTCGTCATTAATTCCATATGGTACATCAACATCATCTTGATCATCATCCTCATTATCATCATCATCGTCGGCATTAAGTACATCATCAAAAAAAGCATCGTCATCATTGTCTTTATGGTCACTCATATGCCATTAGTGTTCTTAATTAGTCATTGCCATTAGGATTCATGTCATGTAATTGTTAAGGTCATTTATATGTCGTTACAGTCATTTCAATGATAATAGGGTTATTTAGATGTTGCTATAGACATTTAGGTGCCATTAAAATTAATTAGGATCCGAAAGTGCTACCACATGCATAATCATCATTGACATCCACATCGTCATCATCATCATACAATAAATCAACATCATTGTCATCGTCATAGTCATCATCAATGTCATTGATAATATAGTTGCGATAATATTGAGCAAGGAGTCCTACTACCTTATAAGAATGGATGATATAGTATTATACTTTTCAAATCATATCCATACGCTTCATCATAATTATCGTAATGCATCATCATCATTTTGTTAGGGCCAATCAGGTGCAATTAAGGTCTATCAAATGTTGTTGGGGACACTGAAATGCCATTAGAGCAATTTAGGTGACATTAAGGTATCTTACCCTTCATTAGGATTAATCCAGATTCAAAAGTGCTATGATTATGATCATTTAGGTGCCACTATGATAAGTCAAGATCCAAAAGTAGTATCACATGAATCATGATCATTGACATTGGCATTGATATATTTGACGTTATGTTGAACGTTTTCCAAACACAATTCCTAGCATTAAACCAACTACAATTCTTATCTGGGTTATTTCAAAATTTATGGCATTATTCCAGGCACTATATGTGGCTCTATACCTAACGCTATGTTCGATGCTTTCTAGGTGCAATTATTGGCTCTATAATTGACACTATGTTAGATGTTTTTCATGTCGAAATTCATGGCGCAATTCATGTCGCTAAACCTGGATTAATATATGGTGCTATGTTATTTAGGACATTTTTTTGGAGGCTATTATGGGCATTATATGGGATGCTTTCTTGGACGTTAATTGGGACGTCAATTAGGATGCTACTTGGGATGATAATTATGATGCTAATTGGGATACTAATTGGGTTGTTAATTGGGATTCTAATTATCATCCAAAATAGCGCCAACTTTTAAAAAGGGACGCTAATTGGGACACTAATTGGGATGCTAATTGGGACGTTATTTGGGACGCTAATTGGGACTCTAATTGGGATGTTAATTATGAGACTAATTGGGATACTATCTGGGACGCTATTTGGGATGCTAATTGGGATGCTATTTGGGATGCTAATTAGCGTCCAAAATAGCGCTAGCTTTTAAAAAGGGATGCAAATAACGCCATTAAAAGTGCCATCCTGTGGAAGAGCATCCACTTTGTCCAAAAAATGATGGAAAATACACTAAAAGTGATGGTGGACGCTAAAAAGGAAGCTAAACAAGACGCTAATCACAGGGTTTTGTTGTAGTGATACAAGTTGTGATGCAAACCTATTTGTTAAGGGAGATATGTGCCCTAGGTTACATCAGAAGATCTAGGAAACAATAACACGTTATTCCATTATATTGGTGAATTAGAGAGTTGTTTCCTTATTGTGGAATGGGAATCTCAGCGGATTAGGTCGATCATATCAGGTATTAAAATGATATGGGAAGGACACACCACTAATGCTATGTTGGCTACCCAATGTAATGATGAAGAATTCATTATAGACCACATCGTTGAGGAATTCATGAGGTTCCATAGTGTCCCAACTTGCAAGAAAGAGATATGAAGGTAGTATGATTAGATAAATGGGTTTGGTTGGAAAGATAACTACTAAATACTGGGGTTTTCATGATATAGGAGATGCCACATATAAATCTCATGAAATAACAATGCCAAAAAGACAATCTAGAGTGGTTGGTGAAAGAGGATAAATAATAAATCCTCCACCAAGGTTCAAGATCCTACCAAATGACATTGAGATGCTTATGTTTGTGCTCTTGCCTATGAATGTGTGCTATATCATGCAAGAAAAATTGGGGACAAGTGCAAGTCTTGGGTGAATCATGGAATATATAGCCCACACTTGTGACTAGCCAAAGAGAAACTATATTGAATAGTGTTAATGAATCCATCATAGTGCTAAATTTAGTAGTGTTAGCCTCTTTGTGATAAGAGAAATCTTAGTTCAAAAGAAGTCTTTAGAAGGATTGTCCCTCTTACTAATCTAAAGGAATTGGGCATGGATTTGGCTTCCTTTTGAATTTCTAATGTTGATCATCATGACATGTATCTGAGGTTCTTTTCATTATTTTCAACGTCTTAATCAAAAGGGATGGTCTAGACTCTCCTTTTGTTAGTACGTGGGCCCATTAAGCGTTCCCATTCTTTCTAGATGTGGATTACAATTTAAACTTAATATTATGTGTGAGTTATGTGGAGTGAAAACATGTTAAATATGTGCATCACACTCTGGGAAGGTTCCTACCACTTTCCCAATATGTGCACTTTGTTTGATCAATTCTATATCAAAGGTGTAGAACAATAGATAGGAAACCACATTTGCAGTTTGTGGTAGGGACACATCCACTACAATAATGAAACTTGGAATTATTATAGAAATCTTGAGGACAAACTATGAAGGAACATCCATTTGACAATGAGGACACTTAGAAAAACTTTCATACGCTAATTTGACCAAAATTTGACAAGGGGTATGATACGCTTGAAAGATCAATGACGATGGATAATTGCTATTACACTCCAATGCCAACATGAAAATAACAAGCCTTCCAACAATGACTTGACACCTAGCTAATATGACTAGGTAAAGGGAAAAGGAAATGAGAAATTTTAAGGTTGAAAGAATAAATAAGGAATATTTACTACACATAACCCAAGACGCATATGCACCTAGATGGTTCCCTAAGACCTAAACTATTTATTTGTATTGATCCACATGGCTCAAAGGGCCAAGTCACCAAATTTCAATGTTATGAGAATGTGAGAGAAGCCATGGGGCCCACTTTGAAAAAGTGACATATAACACTCATGCGATGTTGTGAAGTGGTCCATATGGTTTATTAGGATCAAATGGTGCAAAGATATCCTAATTTTGAATATTTGCAAGGTTATAGGTATTGATCTTGAAAATACTTACCTTACTTTATTTACATCCTAAAGTTTGTAAGCCTCAAGATTAGATGTATATTAAGTTTAGATTGATGATAAATATGGTGTTTATCATGTCTATAATAGATAGGAAAACATGTCGACCTTGTTGATATCATGCTTGTTAAGGAATATGAAGTTTAAGGGTGGTTCCCAAAGCTTGTTGAATGCCCTCAATAATGTAAACTTTATGCTCATGTTGGGACCTATAACAATCAAACCCCCAACATAATTCTCGTCTCCTACTTCATCTTCCTCCATATAAATTACACTCTCGTCTGCGATGGAGTTAGGTATTTCCCAAAACTTCCACATCATCTTCATTGATTCACAAAAGAAACTCCTTTTTCAAGCTCTTATCTCCTTGAGAAGTCCCTCATAGTTCCATGCCTCGAAGTTTCTCAACAAATAAACCATTTCTTTAAACTAACTACATCACATTTAATGTAAATATACTCTCTAATGATTTCCATAAAGTGAAAATTAGGGTATTACACAAAAAAATAACAAAACTAGACTGCCTCACATGAAACTGATCTATTGATTTATAATAAAAAAAATCACTTCTATTTCAAGTATTTAGAGGTTGCTTGACCAACAAGCAAGTTTCTATTTTTGACCAATCGGAGCCCCTTTCATGAGGGTATATTTTTGCATTAATTTTGTGTATTTTTCAGTTATTATATTTGGAGAAAGAGGGTATCCCAATCAAGGAAATATTTTTTGATAAAATTTATCTTATTTACTTTGTTTTGAGATCATATACTTTGTTCTTTTTCTAGACAGTACCTAGACTAATTTTGGTAGGCATACAAAGGAGAAAGGTTGAAGCAGAGGAGATAGTGATCCATAGGGAACAACATCAAAATAGACTCTAACCAACCACTAATACTCTAACCCCAAATCCACCCCTAACCTCGAATCCATTACCCACAAACACCAAACCATGTATTTGGAAACACATTGACCCATTAACCCATAGTTCCCTAAAGCTAACACATTGGAAATAATTTTGGGGTATGTAATGACCCATGCACATAAACCACACATGTAACTAACCATACAATTAACCTTGTGCATTTAAGATATGAATTTACATATTTCTATTTTTGATCCACATTTCACTCATGTATCATTTTGCCAAGTTTAGCAAATTTCACACTTTGAAATACTTCATATTTAGACATGCATCAATTGATGTTCTGTACAATTTGATGACTACTAACATGATCCACTAATTAGTTCACCTATAAATTTGGGGAATCATATGGTTCTATATTGCCCCATATGAATGAATGTTAAGGAAATGGGATTACAAATATTCACATAATTTAACTCATTGCAAAACATGGCCTAATAGAAAGCGATTGAGTGGAAATAATTGTGAGGGAGATAAGAGAGCTAGGTGGGTATGAACCAAGAGAAATGCTAACATCACACCAATATATATCAATGAAAATAGGGTCAAAGGAACATTGCAATGGACTAAGGAACCTCAAAAAATGATCAATAAATGACCCTTGATTCTCTTTAAATAGATATCATGGACCAGCGGGTTTTAATCCATGGACTAGTAGTCATTAATATTGAGGAGAAGTTGAATTGTTTGACTACTCTTTGTTTATAACATAATCATGACCATCATATTATATATTTACAAATGCATAATAAAGAAACACACTTTTCCTAAAGAGACACTAGACCAAGTTGAACATAACTAACTCCTAACTCTCTAAATACCATAACACCTTGCACATTCATGCCCTTTCCACTACATCCCGAAGACATCCAAGATGAAATGGTTAAGTTAAAAATGGTCACTCAATGAAACCATGTGAAGGAAATAAGCATCCCCATGACACCTTCTAAATGGTGCATAGTGGTGCTATGGGAGTTTTATCACACTTCATAAAATGATAATGAAGGATTAGCCAACAATAGTTAATTCCATTTGAAGAAAAGAGGTGAAGATGTTTCTCATCACAATTGAGATGATAATAGTTAATATCACCAAATACACACACCAAACTCATGCAAATAATGAATGCACCAGTTCTATTTCAATTTGAATTTCACTAGATTAACACCAATTCTATTTCAATAATTTTACAAAAAAAAATAGATTTAGATTGTAAAAAATGATTGCAAACACTAGTTTTTTATGTAAATAACCTTGAAGACTACTTACATAGATCAAAGATTTTATTATTGATCCTATAAAATATTGTTGCGACTAAATATGGGAACATAAAAATGCAAAGAAATGGTTTCTCTACTTATGACTTCTAGATAATTTCAAAAGCATCGCAAGACCTAAATGTAAGGATATGCTACACCCTTGGAGAGCACTCAAAGTCCAAAAGAATCCATTTTTGACCAAGTCTAGATGATACTAAAGGAGAGATGAGTTGGGATATTTTGATCCCCACTCCACTAAGATTCCTCAATTGAAAATATATGAGA
Organism: Pseudotsuga menziesii; assembly: GCA_001517045.1. NCBI lineage: Eukaryota > Viridiplantae > Streptophyta > Pinopsida > Pinales > Pinaceae > Pseudotsuga > Pseudotsuga menziesii. The sequence continues at coordinate 347,555 of LPNX010493662.1, read as the reverse complement.
GGGCCCCTCCTTATATTTTTTTTTTTTGTTGAGAGAGGTTCATACAATAAATTTAAAATCAAGCTTTTGAATCTTGGTGTCAATGATAAAAAACAATATCAACTTCGATTCATTGGTGTTGTTCTTCATGACAGATTATCGTTATAAAATGGTATGTAGTGTATTATCAAGAATCATACCTTCCCTATATTGAGAAGTATGACATGTTCCCCATGGACATATTCGAGGTGAATAAAGGTGAAACTATAACAATAGAGCTAAATTCTTAATTACCTTAGGTATGAAAATGTCATGGGAATTAATATTATCAACTAGGATTAAATTGAGCTCAATGATGGTGTTTACATGCTCTATTTGTTTTAAAAGATAGATAATTGGTTGGAAGAGAAATTGCAAAAGAGAAAGGTATAAGGGTTATGTGGTATATATGGGTTGTTAGTGCTTGATGTGAGTGCAAGACCTGTTTAAACAACCTAATTAATGCCCCAAGTTTGTCCCCATGAAGTATGAGGACAACTTTAGATATTTTAATTGTGGTCACAATGATATCTCTAATGGGCCATTAAATAGCTATGGTAGCATGGAACAATATTTTTATCCCACGAGATAATTTGGGATCATTCAAAGTGAAAAACAAGGATTTTTTATTCTCTATATTAAAATTAATTTCTCTTTTTTCATGACTTTGCATTAAAATCTCATAAACAAGATGTGTGACATCTTAACGTCCCATGCAATATAGTAATGAGACAAACCTTGAATATGATACATATATGCAATTGAAATATAATAAACTCTACATCTAAGCAGAATTGTGGGATAGATGAGGATTTAACTTTATAATATTGATCAATAAAACACATCTTCTTTTCCCCACATTGTGCAATCATAGATTTTATTTTTCACGAGGGAAAACAATATAATACTCTCAATGCAACATTTAAAGAGAGTGTATGTTAGGATATATATTTTTCAACTTATCGCACCTTGATGATGTATATTATGACATATATATACACTCTTAAATACAACATTACAAGGTTGTTATGGTGTTCCACCCACAACATCAACCTCAGTGGTGAAACACAACCAAACAATTGTCGAAATGTATGTCGAGTCTCATATTAATGTATGCTATTTCATAATATAATATATATTTGGACTTGTCCTTTGCGGTTGGCCAAAGGTTCAAGGCTTGTTAAGTTTTTTATTTTTGAAGGAAATTCTCGATGATAGGGACTAATGTCCATTGTAGATATGTCAAATGTAAATATTCAGATCTTCAAAACTTTGAGAGGTTTCAAATGCTTCTAAATATTTTGCATGTTTTACACTTTCATGACATCTTTACTAACGATTGGCACTCTTTGTCATAAACTACGAATGTGCATAAACACATGTTGTTAAGGTATGTCCATGCAAAGTGATGAAGTGTGTGTATACATGCTATAATTTGGTATAACTAATGTATTTTTATCGAAACTATGGTTGGATGTAATATATCTCTTAAACCCATTCGCAAACATTGCACACTTCAATGTTGAGATGTAATACTTACTCAATTGGATGATGAAAAATTTGAACACTAGATACCCAACATCACACTCAAATCATTGACATTAAAATAATAACATTTTTTTCCTAATCCCTTGGTATACCCCTTCACATGAATCCATGTGGTACTTGACATTACAAAGCATCCTACTTGAGGTTTAGGGTCATCATTACCAAGACATGGTAATATCCAGGGAGGTGAAGGGAAAGAGAGAGGTGGTTATAAATATATAGGTATTATTGGGTGATAACTTATAGCTTTAGGGAGAGAAACAAAATAAATCTAATAGACTATGGGGATGGGAATGATGTCATCATGAAGTCTATATTTAGGTCACATGAGGAGCTTATTGAGAAATGAGAGTGTTTCAAGGTGATATCTATCATACATGATTCTGAGGTGGTATCTATCATATATGAAATTAAAGTTATTTTTGAATAATTTTGTCTATAGTTCCTATGAATAGAAACTTAATAGGTGACTTCACAATGGGTGGATTTTTAATTATACACTTTTGTTGACACAGTTTTCCATCTTTCATGCGATCGGTACAAATTTTTTCAATCGTATGTTAGTCCAAATATTTGCAGTATTTTTTCCTTTTACCATGTGATACATTGTGGATTTGTTGTCTTCACCCCATTGGTCACTTTGGTCTCCACATTACCATTATTCTTGGTCTTTGACTTACTATGGGTATGCTTGAAGGGTCATGTAAGGATGGAATATTAGAACCTAATTAAATTAGGAGGAAGGTTATCACAAATATTGAAATGGATACCATAACCTTGTTGCAGGCCAATAATTCCATATGCAAAGGATCATTTAATGGAAGGGGGTCCACACATAGTCCATGAGTCCTAAAGGAAACAAATGTGGCTTCAAACTATATATTTTGACCTTGGACTGTGTCTAAAGTTATTATAACCATCCTTAATGTACTAAACTCAAAATGTCCATCATATCCTGATTACATGACAAATATTCCCTTTACAGGACCTTTTGTGGTGTATAAGGGACACAATGATGTCTCATGAGCCCCATAGACAAAAATTATGGTATAATACCCTACATTTTTGCATTGAAACACATCACATGCACCAAGAACCATGTCTAGTGTTCTAAACTTCAAAACTAGCACCATATCCAACTTTCGATCCAAATATTCCCTATGGAGGGCCAATATGGTGGTTTGGGACCACACAAATGGACCACATCTCCATAATAAAATGATACAGTGTAAGGTCCTATATTTTTCATTATACCATGGAATGGTCCTCAAGTTCCATCCCTAATGTACCCCTCCTCAACTTGTTGGACATATCTCACATGTAGGAAAAGGAATCCCTACACATGCCCTATGCAATGATGTGGCTTTCTATGCAAAGAACATGAGCCCCATAGGAAAATGTGATATCCCAATAAGATGGGTTTTGTTATCGAATGAAGGCTTAGTGACTAAGAAGAATCCATAATGTGACGAATCTCAAAATAGCCACCATATCCCCATCATGGGAAAAATATGGACTAGGGCCTAATGGATGGCCTATGTAGAACCCAAAATCCGCATGTTATGGACTAAACCTTTAGATCTTCACCATGCAAAATGAATTGGGTCATGAGAACCATCATTGGTGTACTAAACCTTTAAATGTGATACCACATCTTAATCACATTCCAAATATTTCCTATCCATGGGATATGTTGTGATATTTCCAAATGTGATATAACCACCACTCCCAAAAGTCCAAATTCTCATGACTTTTAAGGGAGTTTTTAAAAAAATCACCTTAAAAAGGACCTTTAGGGGGGTTTCAAGTCACCCCCCCAAAAAACATTCATGACAATTGGAATTTTGAGAGGGGATTTATCACAACCTCCCCCACAAGTCCAAATTCCCATAACTTTTGGGGGAATCTTTAAAACAACCGCCCCCAAAATCCCAATTATCATGCCATTTAGAGGAGGATTTCAAACAACTAACCCCAAAAGTCCAATTATTATGATTTTTGGGGGCGGATTTAAAGATCCCCCCCCTCTCCCCCCCAAAAATAGTTCATTTATCATTACTTTTGGAGGGCGGGGGTGGCGAGGGGGGCGGGTGTTTAAAAACTGCCTAAAAAACCTTTAGGGGGGGTATTTCCAAAACCCCTCCCAAAATTCCTAAGAATTGGACTTTTGGGGGGGGGGTTTAAAAACTGCCCCCAAAAGTCCAATTCTCAAGACTCTTTTTTTTTTTTTGGGGGGGGGGGGGGGGGGGGGGGTTAGAAAAACCATCGCAAGTAAAAACCTCCTTGAAAATATTTTCAAGGGAGTATTTTAAAAACCCCTTCTAAAATTCATGAGAATTGAAATTTTGGGGGCGGTTTTAAATCAACCAGGCCCAAAAGTCTAATTCTCATGACTTTTTTGTTTTTTTGTTTTTTCTTTTGGCAGGGGGGGGGCGAGGGTTCTAAGAACCGTCATTAAATTTTTTTTATGGGGGCATTTCTAACCCCCCCACACAAAAGTCCAATTATCGGGACTTTTGAGGGGGGTTTTTAAGATCCGCCCCCAAAGACCTAAATTCTTTTTTTTTGGGGGGGTTGGGGGGTTTAGCAAAACCGCTTGAAGCCAAAACCACATCCCAAACGGGATTTTTTTGTAGAGACGTAAGCATTTATTCATTAATAATTTATGGATTCTTAACTACGTTTATGGATATATTTTGTTGTAAGTTCATGACATATATCAAGAAAAAGAGAACATTCTTATCTTTTAATAATTTAAAAGTCCTTTATTTTATTTACATTTTTATTTATTTATTTGAATCTTAGTTTATCGATTTGTCTTTGATGCACAGGCGAAATGGTGTGTAATATTTATTGAATGAAAATAAACTCATCACACAAAAGCTTTAAGAGGATTCGTAACTGTTCATAACAGAATAAAATTTGAAAAATGGAACGCGCACCCATAGGGAGAGATTATTTTTCATGTTTGATTGTTAGAAAACCATGAATAATTGGCTCAAACATTTGAAAAACCACTTCACAAATGGACCTTTTCACTTTTAATGCAGGCCGTTTTCAAAAATTGTGAAGGAGATGGCATATTTTTGGGCTTGTTTGAACCGAATATTTCCGGAAATTAGCCAGACGTCTAGTTGTAATTATTATTTTGGAAACTGTTATGAGTCCTTTTACCTACTTAAGCCGAGGACATTCGAATTCTAGGCGAGGGGGGTGAGGTCTCCAAATATATGAAGAAATTTTGTTCTTTTAATTTTTGTATTATGTTTGTAATTCTTTTACGACATAAGGGGAAATACTCCATAAAATTGGAGAAAACTGTGTTTTTCTCAAAATTTATATGCTTGTTACCTTGGTAAGATTTAAAGGAAGGATCTGAATAATAATCTAAGAATATTTATCAGAAGTTCCTACATATCCATACCGTAGATAATTTT